>JAANSN010000021.1:68077-140851 GCA_036850665.1 Dicranocentrus wangi | reverse complement strand
TGTTGTTGTCCCAGGTGTAAATTATCCCGAAATCATTCGCCCATCACCTGGAATCCATTACTGGACATGATTGAGAAGGGGGAGAAAAACAAAAAAAGAAGGCCTTGTCATTTTTTTCCTGATGATGATTCGATCATGATAAACCTTATTTTCAACTCATCACACCAGTATCCAGAGTATCCACAAACCAGACATAGGCAGAGCAGAGCTCATATAAACCTGCATTTCCTTTCAGAGTCTCGTGGTAAACCACCCACTGAAATATGGATAACATGTAATTAGTAATTATCTTTGAAACAAAACCCGAATTACCATAAATTCATAAAATTAAATACATAAAAGCACAAAATAATCTGAAAAAGGCTTTGTTCAGCTGCTGGTCGATGAGATCAATGGTCAAATCAAAAGGCATTTTCGCAAAATTGGAGTGTCCGGCATCGCATCGCCACGAACATCACCGCCCAATTTGCATTGTGAGATTGCGACACCACACGTCAGCAAGATGTAGAAGAAAGCGGAAGAAGAAGTCTAGATTGTTCTGCATCTCTCTGAATGAAGGGGGTGGGGGGACTCCTGTGCCTGCCATGTTAATTGCAGTTAAACTGATGGATGACTGACACTGACAGAAAAGTCTCCTAGCACTTCGTCACTCTGTCAACAACAAAGTTTAAAATACTACTTATTTAATAATAATTATACTAACCTAGATAAATAATTTGCACGTTAACGAAGCGGGAGAGTTGGGGAATGAGGTGGGAGGGGCGGGAAATTAAGGCGGAGGGGTTGGAAATGAATCTCACCGTGAATTCGCATTGCAGCATGGCTGCATGGCTGGACAAAGCACGTATTGTAGGAGAATAAAATTTAAATATGCGTTGTAAATAAAAACCCTATTGCCTACGTCATGCATTTGTTTGTACTCAAAGGTTGGTTAGAGACTGGAGATTAGGTTCGTGTATAAGGTTCACATTTAACCGATGTTCTTATATTCCCTGATAAAATACATATATTGTAATTCTACGTTATGCCTAGGCCAACTACACAAATATTTTCTCACGGTATGGTTTCGGGCGGCTTGAAACTTCCAAAAATAATTTTTCATTGTTAAGGGAGCATCATCACTCCCTACTCGAGGCATTAGAAATCGTGGTGGACTTAACATGAATAATTTATTGTTTTGGTCAGATGTCCAATTTTCCCTGTATCCCTAATCCCTACCAAGTCTGGGTAATTTTACCTGCTTGCTGAGTTGAGAATCATCCGTTACTGGTTGTTGTTGTTGTACATGTGCGCATACTTACCGGGAGTATGTGTTTATCTGCAATGTGTGCATGAACTCTGCACTTTTAGCTTCATCTTTGACAAATTCACAGTATTGTTCACTGATAGGGAGCGAGTAATGGAGAATAGCATTTCCACGCACGAACTTCCGGCCAGCCGATCCCTGTGATGCAGCTAATGTAACTAATTTCCAGTGTAAAAATATATTTCATATATAGGGATTCTCTTACAACAGGAGCATAGCAGGAAGTAAAGCTTTTCCCATGCCAATATCGATTTCACATCATTTTAAAACGGGCAATACATTGTGTAACTTAATAATACATTATTTTAGTTTTATTTTATTATGAATGTTTCCTCTTCTCTTTGGTCTGAGCTTTTCGTAAGGGCAGTCGGGTAGTAGCCATTGGTATTGACTGAAAATTACCTCAGTTCAAGGCAGTTTTTTTTTGGCAAAGGGTGGTTAACTGTTATTGGCATTCTAGGCGAGACTATAATATTATTTTTCAGTTATGGAATAATAGAGTGGGCGAACAAGTATTTTTTTGTACATTGTTAATTTTTCCTATTTTTCTCTCAACTTTGATATTCTATCACGCAAGTTAACTCGGGCTCACTCATTCAGTGCTGCATTTTAGAACGTTATGGCATTAGCTTTGAAAGTACCCTTGAGCTGGCAGTAGACATATCAAAACCAAATCCAATTACTGGAATAAATGCTAAAACACTTGATACATACCTACTAAAAGTACAGCTAAATATTTCATTTTTAGATTAGATCTGAAAGAGTAGAAGCTGTTGTAAAGCAGTTGGTGTCTCATGTCAAGTCACATGCCGTTGGCTCATCCTTGTCATCGTGACATTTAAAAATAAAAAGGTAAAAAAAAACTAGTAATCCATTTTCATTCAACCGGCACGAGTGAAGTGTGTAGTCGTGCATGTATGGAGATCATCATGACATGTGTTATTATAACAATGTCCGTATGAAAAGTATTTAGGGTGTGGAATGCTTGCTATGAAAAATTGACACAATCCACAGTTTTAGCTTTACATTATTTTTTATGACCGGATGCGAATTGTTTTAAACAGCGATTTTGGGTGCACGGGCATGCTCCTGCATTCATACACTGTGTAGTAATGTTTTGTCATAAAACGTTTCATTTGTCATACATGTCATTACACACACACACACATCACCTCTCAATAGAACAATGTTTTTCTTTTTTTAATGTTGTCCATGTACGCTGAGAGGGTGAGTCATGGACATATGGGGATATGGTCTACAGTTACCACTGTCATGTTTTGCAACACTATTATCAATATTTAATATTGATACCCCTCTTGTTTTTATGGCTTAACGGAATTTTTGTCTCTTTCTGCTTTTGCATTATTAAATTAACGACAGCTTGTCTTTACTCGCGGATCTTTTGGTTAGGGGAGATCCCATGTTGTTTGAATGATTTTGCGAGCAATATGGGATAGAAACGAAGCTGGCTGCACCCTATATATACCTAGGTATATTATGAATTGTGTTACTAATTACTAACTGCACATCCTGTATGGAAAGTTTCTTTTATATACATATTTAGTAAAATCTAAAAGTTGCGAGTGAAAACGATTTTAATATCTATTAACTGAGGATGCGACACAAGGAAATAATAACAATACCTAAAATACTCGGCTTTCGGCATCCTCTTGTCCAGTCACTCAAATTGTGAGGTTGTCTGATTCTTATACGACGTGCAGTCTGGATGTTCATGTGTCCACTTTATATATCATGTTCGTCATCAGCGTATGACTGAGATCAACCAACTCGGCTTTGCTTCAACAAACTTTTTTTTTTGGATTTGAATGTGTCGAGTCCGAGTCACTCACATCCAGCCACTCACAAAGGCAGTCCGCCGGAAGGGTGCAGGCAAGCAGGCAGCGAGTAACGTTCTCTCATTTATTGAGAGCTTATTAGGCGAGCATGCCCAGCTGCAAAAAGGCAGACAGAAAAGTTTTAAGCATATGAATTTTAGAAAAGTGATGATGATGCTGTTATTATATTATTGCAGATGTAGTAGAGAAACCAGTTGTTTCAAGTTTCAGTCTGCAGCCACAAGTCAATAATCGTTAGGTATGGAATGGTACATGTTTGTAAAGTGAGAGTAGTAGAGAGATACATGAACAAAGCCAATAATGCTCAATACAAAAGGTGATCTGATCTTAATTTTCGGCATGGATAAAAACACAAGAGGGTTTAATGGACCATGTAACAGCCTGGATTGACGGGGGACACCTAGACAAAACCCAATAATAAATATGGGCTTTTACACTATTGGATTTTGGATTATGAGTCAACATTTGAACATTTGGTTTAAATATGAAATCCATAAGTACACCCTAAACACTCAATAAAAGGCATATACCTATGTACAATGTATCTACAATAATGTGGACACGTAAAAAAAGTAATCCTTATAATGGGATGGGTGGCTGCTGCTGCTGCTGCTGCTGCTCCCCGATACTATTTTTATTGACTCGTGCGGCTGGATGCTGTAAAAGTTAGGTAGGGCTCTCACTTTTCAGAGGGCTCCGTCCGATGATATAGGGGCATTTCAATGAAGCCTATTATCAGAATTAAAAATTATTGAAGGCACTGGGAGATTCAAGGGTGTTCTCAAATTGTTACGTGTACCTCATTCGATACATCATGCATGTGTCATCATCACCGGATAAAGCACAACACCACGGATTTAACGATTCTCCCTGTGTCTGTTGTGGTGCATGACCATGAGTTTTGTTTTACACGAAGGGATGGCACAGCAGCTGCTTCACCCCAGAATACATTATCATCATCTCAATATTATCGTATTATAACTACCCTTTGTTCATGAACGCGTGTTTGTTCTTCCAGAGAGAGAGAGAGAGAGAGAGCAGAAAAGTCATATGAATGGTTGAAGAACAAAAAGACTTGGATGATGATGATGACTAACCTACATGGGCTAAGCATAGTATTCGTAAACAAATCTTAATCCTCTTGTGTAATGGGGGCATTAAAATGTGACTAACTTTTGAAGCTTGTCTAATTGAGTCAGACAGACAGAGGTTGTTTGTTTAACACATGCTTGTAGTAGGTATGCAAGTTTTATGTAACTTTAGCAATATTTGTCGTGTCATTCAAAAGCCATTTTTCACCGTAAGTTAACAAATATTTGTGCTGAATAGGCATGCTTAGTAAAACAATGCCAAAAACTTAATAAACAAAATTGACTGGGAAATGCATTAGGCCATGGTGAACATGCCATGCACTCATGTCAGTTTACGTCTTGTCTGTCGTATTGTTCTTTATGTAGTTAGGTAATCATATAATTTCATATTCCATTCCTCACATCTATATAGTTATTTTAGCGGGTTCTGGTGAACAAAAACCAAGTAGTGGTTAGTATAGGGAGCAGCAGAGTGGTATGTAAGTGGATGTCCGTATATAATGGACTATTTTTATATACATAATATTGATTTTGGTAGTAGTAGTTAGTAAGTTAGTAGTAGTAGTAGATCGGCTCTGCACTTGTTATGCATGTTTTGAACAATATAGCAATATGTCGAACCATTCAATTATTATGTAGGCGCGGATGGCTTGTTGTATGGAATCCTAATCCTTGAATGGCGGCGGATAATGTAAGGAATCCGAATAAGCTAAAGTTTATCCGGCGGATTGAACAAATTATGTATAATTATGATTTTAAAAGCATATTTGTACTACAGAACAGAAGTTTGCATGAATGTACAAGTTGCAATTTGAAATGAATAAAAGCATATTTTCCTACAAGCAAAAGTATCATACTAGTTTGCAACTCGGGCGAAGTTCATGCTACCTATTAGACGGGGCCGCCGGCCAAGTGGGTGAATGTCAAGGGTAAGCAACAACATGCTTCCGGGAAACTACCAAAGGTCACACTTGCACCAAAGTTACAGCATCATGAGAATATTATTAGTTTTCATGAAAGTTGCGCTTAACCCCGTTTCACCTCAAAATTACTGGAGCAGTATCCCGTTACCAGTTAGCAATTGTTTGGTTCATATTATTTATATCGAATCCGAAAGTCTGGGTGATTGGGAAAACTTATTATTACAAGAAAATGGGATGATGAATTCCGTTTTTGTAGTGGAGAAAGTTTCCGCTGGAATTGTCACAACTGAGGAGAATCTCACCAGTGAATCTGAGGAACCACCATTTATGTACCCACACTTTCGACAAAGTGCAAAACACATTCTGTGCTACTTTCAGTATTACGATTATGTGCTCCAATCTAACGATGAGAGTGATGAGACATTGTTAATGAATTTATTAATATACAGTGTGTACCACGGGGACCCTAAATATATCCTAGTGTCAATCCCTCCCAGTGAAACATTTTCATACGTAGAGTGGCACAAAATACCTACACTGGCTAGAACTTTTGTGGCGAAAGGTGACGTTTTGTGCTTTATTTGTAACACTTGCAAAGATCAAATTCAATGTCCACCAGAGACGACATCGACGACGAGCCTTATTATGTCAATTGAGGAAATCAATTCTAAATGGGATTCCCTTAACCTCAAGGACCTCTCTAACCGCCGGATTTCTACAACTCTGGATAAGGTGTCTTTTCGTGGAGATATCGCTCAAAGGGACCGCCATCATCGCTACTGTAGTCCATACCTCTACAATTTCAAAGTGATCCCGGAAGAGGATCAGTGCGTCCTCAGTGTGCTTTCCAAACTTTTGAATTTTACCCATGAGGATGACTTTTCGGAGGAATGGACATACGGCCGGATAACTGGAGAATGGCTATCTGACTTATATTTCAATATAGAATTTTTTCTTGCCCCACATCCCACCCTGGATCGCTTCGTTTCTTACCCAATTGGTTGTCACTTTGAGGCTTTTACCTTTATTATAATCTTTGATGCAACCAGTCTCTTCAGACTAACCACCTTTCTTGACCCTCTCAAATGGGACACTTGGGTCATGATGGCCTTTGCTTGTTTCTGTATTTTCATGATACTAATCATGTTTCTGAAAAGTGATCTGGAGCAAGCAGAGCAGGACACGGTGTGGTGCTTCACTCGGAGAAATTTCTGGAACAAATTGAAACTGAAGGGGAGCACAGGGGTCGCTATTTTATTCTCGACAGTTATGGACCAACCCACAAGGACACTCTCCTCCTTGAAACACTTTGGTTCCAAGCGAAAAACCATTATTCTGATGACCTGTTGGATGCTAATGGTGAGCAATGTAACTCACCATTACCGTGGCTTACTCTACTCCTTCATGACCACCCAATTCCCCCGAAGCTTGCCAGAGACGTTGGAGGAACTCACTCTGACTTCCATTCCGATATTTACATTTTCCAAATTCGACGACAACAATACACTACTATCCGTGGTAAGAGAGAGTTTACTACGGGAAGGGGAATTATTACCAGGCTACTACAGTAAGCTCCGAGAAAGGGTCACCTTCCTAGAAACCACGGCGGATGAAATTATATTTGCCTACTTGTACCAAACAAATGTCTACTTGAAGCCAAGTCAACGTATGAAAAGAACCCCGTCTCAATTTCTCATCCCAAAAACTTTTGCCGTTTTTGATGAAGAGACTAACTGTAGGGCGATTTCGAAAATGCTAATGTTGTACGCAAATGCCATCATCGTTGAATCAAAGTCCTTGTCCATATTTTATAAAAGAATCCCGTGGACAGTTTTTCGAAACTTTTTTGCAAACAGTGTGAAGCGTCCTTTGAGATCCCTTGCCGAATCTGGAATTTTTCATCACTGGGAGGTGTACAGGGAAATAGCGAAGGATTTGTTTGACCTCAAAGAATTTCAAAACATGTCAACTGGGATTGAGATGAGTGACGAGCATAAAACAAAAGAGTTTATTGAGGATACCGTGTCCTACATTCTGTTAGAGGGGAACGTGTCGGACCAAGTGACACCCGAAAAAAATCTTCGCATTCTCTTGCTACTGTATGCCGTAATTATAACAATCGACCTGGCATTCATTCTGATTTTTATGGGGGAAGTGTTATTTTATCGCTGGAGGAAGTCTCAGAATGCTGTGAGCCACTCTTACGCGACGAGATTAATTGTCCTGCCACTTCTTGATTTTGATAGAGTGGTGGTCCAGCAGTTGCACTTAAACCAGAAATTACCAGCAATTAAACGTGAGAAACGGATGAAATTGACGTCACCACTCCCATACCCTTTCATATGGTAACAACAACAATACAAGATTACAACAATACTTACATTACATTACAACAACAACACAACAAGTGCGAAATACAACAGTACAAGATTTTAAAACGATAGAGCAATAATTATTGCGCATGTAGCATAAAACTAAGCAAGCAAATATTTCTAAAAGTAATAAAACTGAATATATTGCGTTTAATTTTAATTGAATTTTGATTTTGTTGCTTTCATATTTCGGGTTTCATTAAAAAATTTAAATGAAACACCCATTTTTATGCTCCACGCCGTTACATCCCTCACAGCATTATTATTATTATGTATGCCACTTTATATAGTAGAACTTTTTATTACTGTTTTTCATAAAACTAAAGAATGACCAAAGCGAGATGGACTTTTCCACAAGTTTTACCACATTCTCATTATACTCGAATCCGAATTTCCACTGGTTGATAAGAAGGCTAAAGTGTCAACCGGCGAATTCCAAAAATAGACTCTAAAGTTTTTCAAGATTTACGAAATACCCAACTACTCTCTGCATCTTGATCTGGATACTCTTGTTCTAAACATTGACAATAAAGGTTTATTTTGGAGCTTGTAGGTTTTATTAGGTTAGGTTTAAGCAGTAGGCTCGGAGCCTGACAAGATCATTTTTTAAAATAAAAAGCAAGGATACAGATCATGGAATACAAATCGACGCCGTATAGATCTCTTTCTACACGAAATTGGAATTCCTAAAAGCAATAGGTGTATTTAGAGGGATCAACAAGGATTTTGGCAAATCGTCGCAACTCACTCGACGGAGTTTTTAGTATAAACCCTGGCTAAACTAATATAATTATCTTTCAGATAGCCCAACTACCCATGGAACTAACGGATTTTGAGCAGAGGTTAACGAATTTGGTCACTATAGTCTACTATATGTCATGCGGGAGGAGGCTAGGCGTCATGAACTGTATAGCATATATCATTTTGGGGCATATTGACGCACGCGACAAGCAACGAGAGTATCGAAACTAGGTACTTACTTTCCAACTCATCATCATCATCATCATCATCATAACTTTCATTATGTGATAGACTGTGATTTGTGATACGATAGTGGACACACCACAGTCACTCACAGTGTGCTTGATATTTTAATTTAGCTAGGTGTATCACATTATTATAGGTATATCATTCCTCTCCTCAGTTCATACAATCGCAGAAGACGGATTTTTAGACGTGCACACAAGTGCTAATGACTCGTGCAAAACCCATTCATTCAGTTTTTTTATGATTTCCAGCTAACAAGCCAAATGGCAAGAGGTTATTGGTAGGGAAGAGAGAAGAATGGGAACGGTGAGTTGGCCACTGGCTTGCTTGCCTCCTAATGCCACGTACAATTTTATAGTTTAGTTTAGTCGTCAACCTATTCTTGATATCATTATTAAAATAAAATATATAATATTATGCATAGATTGGTACAATAGGGTAACTAGCTGAGTAGCACAAGTTGCTAGTTTGATATGCTCTCGCTGTGAGTATACATCACTGTGAAAACCATTTTGTGGAGTCCATTTTAAAATTCAAATCCTTATCTGGAAATAAGAACAGGAAAAGGAAGCTTAAGTTGTCCAAAATCAAATATCATTCGAGCTCCAGAAGTACATTGCATTATTACGTCCGTTCAGCAAAGCAAAGTAAGTAAGTTTATTATCTTCAGTACAATATGTTATTTGCATAAATACACTGATTTTGGACAGAGGATCCGAGGGACTGGTCGAGCGGTTTGATAAGGTATTTTGATATTTATTTCCCAATTTCATGCCCACCTTCACCATAGGCCAAGGATACATTTTGTCCCTATTGAAGTGGCATACTTATTCGATACATTTTATTGGAAAGCAAAACGGTATTCATAATATCTCTTGTCCAGGCAGCGCACAGGCAGGGTACGAAAAACGGTATACCAGGCCAAAAAATGTGATTTTGTAAACGTACGACGACAACTTCCAAGGCAGGTTTACGATCGGCGCTCAATTGCTTGCTATATGCCTTTAGGTGCTCAACGAAGACTACTGTCTCGGAAGTTTGCATATTATCATCCATTACATGATCAAATCTTATCAACTATTACGAGTGGTCGTACTAAAACTCAAAGTCATCCTAACTTAAATCCAGGATTAATTTGAATTTTTCATCAATTGTATTCACACAGCTGCACTGATAATAAACCATAGTAGTTTGCTAATGAATGACCTGGGCAGGAATATACGGCCACGTCTACAGGTAATTTGTTAGACAAGACATTTGTTGACCTTGAATGAGTCGTCTACCTACAAAACTCCATCATAATTCTACGTAAAATCAAAATTTACATTCTCCATTGTTCTGTAAGGTCAAGAATCCCTCAGATTGCACTTTTGGCAAACAAGGAGTATAAATATATTGACGTATGCTTCTGTATGAATATTTTCGAATAGGTCGAATGCGGTTATCCCAAAAATTAAGTAAAAGCATTGTTTGTTGCTTCGCTTATATCACTCCTTAACAGCAGGTATCGGAATCGGAGGAAACTATCACCAAAAAACGCTGCAATATTTCAGAGAGTTTGAAGGTAATTAAAACAGCATAACTTCGAATTAAAGTCGAAAGCATTCATACCAGCATGTAGGGACAAAGTTTTCTAGAGCCCTTAAAATGCTATTGTGAGTATCTATAATAATTAAAGAAACATGACGTGTGATGGAAATTTCAGGCTTTGAAACAAAAACCCGGAAAAGCAATGGGAGTTATTTTCAAATGTGACGTAATCGCCGCTCACCGATCAAAACGGGCTGAAGGACATGTGTTTCGTGCCATCCAGGCCGGCTATTACTCACCCCTGCTCAACGGGGTTACAAGAGGAAGGCTAAGACTGGACAGGACGACAGGCAAAATGGTAGGGGAGTTTTTAGGGACGGGATCACCCCCGGACGGAGCCTCTATTCCTGACTGTACTACTACTTTATTATGCATACATCTCCCAATCTCCCAACTTTATTAACATCAAATTGGCGTCTAATTCCAATGCACATGACAATATTTTTGAACTTGCAGACTATCTAACATATAGAGAAGCTCTGAAAGCAGTTCCAGCCCACATTAGCGATAAAATGATAGGGTCCGACGTCGCGTGGATGCAACACGTGAAGGCGATTTTCGACGCCCGCCCGGAAATTTATTCAGACTATCAAACTGTAGCAATGTGCCGGTTCAATAATATTGGTGGGGTGGTCGCATATGAAAGCTTCACGGCACCCGGGGCCCCGAATGACGAAACTATAGAATTCGGATTTTTTGACAAGTTTCCTCTCTACGTGGTATGATGATGATAACCTACTGGAGGATTTCGAAAAGGATTGAATTATTGATGTTTGATTTTAAGCTAACTGAAATTTGTGTGGTTCTTTATATTTAGTGGGAGTTATACTTCGACGCGGAGTATCGTCGCAACCCGGCGGAAGCGGATCTTGAAAATAACGAAAACAATAATCATATTATACAGAATGAAATCATAGTACATCAAATTGAAAACCCGTGGGATGATGGTCCAGATTTGGCTATAGGGTTTGAGTACCCTGAGGAATATGTGATCTACCACTAGTATACTGGATTTTTATCGTTTGTTTTTGCTTTTTTCCCAGTTTACAATGACAGTAATTAATACCACCTAATTTGCAACGAGACTTTAAATTAATTGAGAATGAGAAGTGGGTGGACTTGGGATTTTACTAATTGTTTACTAAATTAATATGCTAGAAACTAATTGTAAATGTTACATATTATTAATCATGATAGGATACTTTACCCTTATTCCCAATCAGCGACGCGATATATAATTTATGCAAGATAGATGAGTATAGTCCTGACAAATAGCTGTGTAGCGTAACGGTGCCAATGGGTGCAAATTTTGAAAGTGCTTTAAGGAGAGCTGTGCATAAAACTTAATTTCTTGATGAAAGTTTATTGTTTAATGAATTTATATCAAAATTAATAAACTAAGTACCATCGTAAGTATGTGGTGATATCTCATTTTCTAAAAATGAACCAGCTCACCAAGAATATATATTTACTGTGGACTCATGTTTGACAATAAAAAATTATTGAAACAACTGCTAAAATTGTCATCGCTGTCAATCACATTAGACATCATGAATATCTCGAAATATTGATTTAATTGTGCGTCAATGTCAATCAATACCCAGCAACTTATCGTATGACCAAGCCATCACTATTGTTTGCTACTGGATTATTTTATTCTGTTAGATTTGTAGACTGCATATCAAAATATTATCTCTTCTCCTCTGCTGCTAACCCATCGTGTTCCACCTCAAAACTTACTAATCTGAGCGACCACCAAGGCACCAGGATACCTGCATAAATGCAAATTTTAATTGAATGCTGCCTTTTATTCATCCACTCATCTTCGTGCCATTTGAATGTGTTTGTATGACTGCTTTGTGCTACTCCCAATTCAACTTCAACCAAAAGTTTAGGAAGTTTAAGTGTTCTGCAAGAGTCATGTCTCGTGCATGTTAGTACATCCATGTCAAGGCTAGACGACTTACAACATTTATTTCAAACTCACATTTTGAGCGCATTCATTTTCCAAACAGCCTCGTACGCAAATTTGACTTCAAAACCCTTTGCCAATCCCGAATCCTCATGTACAGGATACCAACAATGTCGCGAATTTTTGTCTTGATGAATTCCAGCTCGTTGTGCCTCGTATACGTCCCTTGCCAACAACACTTCAACAAACTGTTTGCTACTTCTCCTCCGAAGCTCCCGACGCGAGCAAGTTGAACAGAGAATGGGGTCTTCTACACTCTGAGAGTGGGAATCTTCAAGGTTGTTTGGCTACGTCCATCAGTAAATCCTCAATGTCATACTCTCTTCTGCCTGAAGGACCAGGAATGTAGCCCGTATCTCATGAACTTTAAACAAGTCCCGGTGGACAATCCGCATTGCTCCTCTACAGAAAGCTTTGCGAGTCTGTATGCAATTTCACTACATGCAATTGTTGGGGATGGATATCATGAGGATTTCAGAATTTCACGAAACGGAGGAAGAAAGTGGGGGAAGAGCATGGGACAAAGGAGATCAAGGAAGATGCCGTGCAATTCATTGTGGTGATGGGGGGAGTGGAAATCACTAATGTTGCCTACACTATCAACGGCAAGTCTAACTCGTCGTATTTCTTTCGTCGGAATTCTCTGTTGCGAAATCCTGTTGTTCTGGTGGAACCGTTGCGTTGCAACAATGAAGTTAGTCCCGTTTCACGACTGAACGATCTCAAGTTGTTTGAAAAAAGGAAGGTGGTGGTCTGGTGGTGGGCAAGCCGGGCTAACCAACGACTAACAATCAAAAGGATGCTCAAGTGCTCCTGCTTTTCGTCAAACTTTGTCAACTTTTTATTTTGAACAGATTGTGATAGAATCATGATTCATACACTGAATATTTTATTACATAACAACATGTAAGATTGAAGAATTTTATTTAATTACGTAAAATAATAGCAGCTGGTAAATATGATGTGATGTTGAATATAATAACGACATACAATTCTTTTTTTTTACTAAAAGGTGTACTAAAAACTCCTTTTAGAGTTGGTGCAAATAGTTTTTACGCTAAGGTAACTACTTTACAATATTTGCATTTAAAACTATATATAATATTATGTTTGCTTACAGTAAAAGCTTGCCTCTCAAACAAAACCCTAGACTAACTCTAATAATTATTATTATTATGATTATAAATGTGATGTGATGGGTCGGATATTCCCTTCGAAAGCCTTTTTGATTTTTTGATAAATACAATCAACCTCTGTCATTTCATAATTTCATTTCAGAAAGGTTCGACTCATCATCTTTAGTCTCAGCAGGAGGACAATTTTTTTTAAAGTCATGGGATTATTACAACAAAAATCCGCTTTACAAGGTGTATTCCGTATTGACCAAGTTGTCGCCGCTTTATACACAATAATATTAATATAATCCCTATTTGGTAAATGTCGTACACTAGGAAACAGTGCAAATTACAATTAGTTTATGTTATTACCAATGTACAAATATTTAATGGAATTTGTAACGGTAGTTATCGTTTTATTCATAAGTAAGTGTTACAGTTTTTTACTACAAATTTTACAGATCCATTATTTCCTTCCTGTCGCCCTCTCCTATATAATATACATGGCATCGGGAATTCTATTATGAGAGACAATAAATGACAAACATCTTCAATCAAAGGAGATTCGTGATGGTCATAATAGAACAAATATTATATAACTATTTTTTAAACGTTGGATTGTTATAGATCAAAACTGTGTTGTTTAATTAAAGCAATCATTGTGTGAGTATTCACATATATTTTTTAATATGACTTGATGATGAATACAAATATTTTTTCTTGTGAATGTTGCAATATTATGTATTTTATTAACAGCTTACAGCATGCAGAAATATATTACACTATTAATATAAATACGTATATCAGGAAATGTGGTATTCGAGATTTTACCCATCAATTCTAATTAAACTTTAGCAATTTCATACAATTTACACCTAAACTAGCAGCTGCGCTTCACCTAGGCAATTTTTAGTAAACCCCAGGATGGAGACCGACTGACGCGGAGCAGCAGCAGCAGCATAATCTGCGTTTATGCAACTTTAACACGTGGTTTGGTTTGGTTGGTTTGCCTTAGCGTAAAATGAAAAATATACATCATCATTATCATCAGTTTCATGCAGGATATTTACAGAGGATGTCAAATGTCAAGCAATCCAATATTATTTTCGCATGCAATTTACTTGACATTTTCACTCCTACTTCTCTAATTCTATGGCATCTAAAAGGAGACATTGATCGCCCAAGTGCCACGTGACGTTGATTCACTGGGTAATAATAATAATAACTAAATAGAGTTGTATGACTGACAAAAAACATCCCCCCTCCTTCCCTTTTCTCATTGTTTTTAGCTAAAATAAGAAAAACTAAAAATATGTGTGTGATTTGTCTGTAAATGAAGTCTTACTTTTGTAAAAACTATGTAATGAATGAATCAGCCTTCACAGTTGTAGTTGAATTGTTATACAATGTTACATACATCGGGCATTATTATTATTATCCTTCCAGCACGTCTCGTATTTAATGTACTTTTTGTAGGATTTCTTTTTTTGCTGGATGTACGAGTACGACAAGGGTTTGACTCACGAGATAGGGATGCAAAAAAAAAACTCTAAAGGTATTTAGAACAGCTCCTATTATATAATATAATAATGTTTTATCATTAGCACGACGTACCAAGTCGTAGGACAATTGTAGGTTATATAGTGGTACAGTAGTGCAAACAATGTAAATGTCATAATAATAATAGTAGCTTATAACATTCATGTATTTACTTTTTGCAATATATACATAAGATATAGGAGTATATATATATATTATTTACATTTTTTTCATAATAATATTATATACCCCTTAAAACCACCCCTCTTCTGCCTTCTGTTCTGCCTACTCTCAAATGTACAAGGTTAAGTTATATAATATATTTAAGATTTACACGGTAGAAGTATCCTATATCAATATGCTTTTGGGGTCGTCAGGGTTCTAGTATTTTCCGAAAAAACTATAGGCTATTCATAATAATCCAGAAACTTGTGTGATTCTGACAATGGAATTTATACATAAACATTAAGGAATACGGAATATTATTTTTGAGAGCACAAACGTCAGACGTGTCGTCGACGCGACGGGATTGACTTGATTGTTATTTTCATTATTCGCTTTCACTTTTATATCTCTACAGGGCTGGTTAGTTAATATTAAATTTAGATTTAAAAAATTCTTTGGATGCATTATTTGTGTTGGTAATTATGAAGGGTGCGTAAGAAGGGTACAAAACAAACCGGGGTTGGTGTAGTACCGCCACATAATGTATAATATTTTTTTGGGAGAAGAAGAAGAAGACCGTATTGCTCACAAATATCCTTATACGTATATATATACAAATTATGTTAACGATGAGATGAAATGAGCAACAAAATATCATGCAGAAATTCTTGCTACAACAACAATTAACAACTGTTACACTATATACACGACATGCAGAGATTGTATAAAATTATTTTCTACAGTCTAACACTAACAATAAGTAAATAGCTAAGAATTTTAATATAGGTCAAAATCTATTTAAAAAGTTTTACTTTGATGAATACGTAGTAGTAGAAGTAGTAGTAGTAGCTAAATGTAAATTCTAAAATATTTTTTTGTTTTGGAAATTTAAATAATTCTACAGTGTGGAGTTGCTTGTTTAAAGCCATAAGTCAGGGAATATATCGGTCGAGTGGATCAACTGCTTCAATTGACATTTGCTTCCTTTATCATGGGCTAACTGTATGTGCATAATTATTATGGCAATCAACAGGGCTCATAAATGGCTCATGATGATCCAGCTCGTGAGTCATGAGCGTCCATGTCTGGCATGTGAAGCGAGTCATTGAACAAACTTCCATCGGCGCTGCTTGTTTCACTGGTTGTGTCATCCCTTCACATAAAACAACAAGAACAACGGTTCATATGAGCACAAAAAACGTTTAAAAATTAGCTGGAGGAACCCTCGTTCCGAAACCAGAATAATGTCAACCTGAGCATAATATTATATATTTTACCTCAAACCGGCTTGTGACATATCACCCGATCCCTGGAGAAATTGTCCAAAGTCCATATCTCCAAGACCTGGCGGTCCACCAGTGGGTGGATTGAGACCACCCTCACGACACCAAATTTGCCTCATTTCTTGCCGTCGTTGTCTCATAAGCGCTTTGTACTCTGAAATACGCATCTTCTTCCCGTCCACAATACAAGTTCGTTTTGGTCTTGGCCTATAGCGATAGTCGGGATGCTTCTCCATGTGGAGTTTCGACAGTCTCGACTGCTCCTCGTAATACGGCTGCTTTTCACTATTACTCATTGCCTTCCAACGGGCCCCTACAGAGAATAAAAAAGGTTTCAGGCACAGGCTACGTACGGCTATCATGGTGATATTATTGAGACAAGGGGATGATGTGGTGGACAGTTTGCCCAATTCTAAACATTTTTTTATCATCCCTTCTCTCATGCCGAGTTTCAATCAGGCAGGGCTCCTCTTTACCTAAAATCTTTGAAATGTTGGAATTGTGCATGTCGGGACAAGCCTTGAGGATCTTGCGACGTTCGTCTTTGGCCCAAACCATGAAAGCATTCATTGGACGTTTGATATGCGGCTTGTTGTCACTCTCTCGCTTTTGCTGGCGAATAATTTTCGCACCTGGAATGTACAAGTAAGTTTTATTTATTTGATTGTAAATTTGATTTTGTATTCAACAACAAGGCAGTAGGTATGTAAGCAGTCTCGCTCGGCTGGAGGAACAATGAACCTCTTTTGATTACTCTATTTTTCTGTAGGACCAACTTACTCTGTTGACATGCTGTGATAAAATCTCCATCATCTTTACCCCTATGGGCACCATCCTCCTCTGGACTGCTGCCATTTGCGTCAAAGAGCGATGAATGAGGATGAAAGACGCCCCTGCCTGATTTTCCTTGGTTTAGTGATGTTGGTGGCAAAGTTGGTGAGAAAGGGAAAGACTGATCTTTGTTTCCACCACCTGCAGACAAAATGGAGATTTGAAGAAACATAAATATAAGTTTTTTTTTGTCTTACGACAAGGAAAAAGCAAAAACCAACAAAGGATCATCATCATGGTATCATTGTGGCTATCATCTCACGCATGTTGTCAGCCAGCGCACACATGACATCACAAAATACCTTCGAGCGGAGGACAATAATAAATCAGGAAAAGGGAGAAAAAATACAGGGAAGAACGAGGAAAGAATTCCTTATTCTCAGTTATTATATATGTTTTCCTTACCCGATGAAAGTGGAAAAGTTGCAAAGGGCATAAAGGTAGGTGGAAGTACAAGACCAGGTGGGACATTCCTTGATGTATCCATAGACGCATGACTAGGGCATGGTGGTGATCTTGAACCATTTCCATTCAAATTGGTCATTACTGGGCTCCTACCCGACGAGCTGCCGCTACCCTGACTGCCCTTAGGTTTCGAAAGATTTAGAGGACCGTCTGCTTCAGCAGGAGCAGGTGGAGATGCCTGCTGCTGGGCCTGTGGTGGCCTTGGAGCCGTTGTGGGCATGATTGGGAGTCCGTGCCATGATTGCAGAGGAGAGAGCATCTGCAGTGATACAGTAATAATAATCCTTTATTATGTAACCCGTTCCTTCTTCGCCATACTTTTCCATACCATAATTTTGCATTCATAAAAGCCAGAAGCACAGGGAAAATAGTGTAATAGCTAGAGAGCAAACCCCATCTCCATCTTTAATTACATTTCCCCAGTAATTAGTCCACCACTAACCTATATTCCCTGGTAAGCGGATAAATATTTCATGCAAAAAAACCCGTTTCACAAGTGAAACACGCAACCGTCGGCCCAACTTGATTTTCAAATTGCGAAAAGAGAGAAACAGGTTACCAGACAAAGTGGGTCAGACTCACGTTATTCTTCTGCATGAAGGGTTGCATCGACTGGAGTGGACTGTGAAATGCAGCAGCCGCGGCAGATGCGTGATGAAGTTGATCGAGAAACGGGAAAAGCACAAAGTTAGGTCCCATCGCGGCCGCAGCAGCAGCTGCAGCTGCTTGAGCTGCTGCCGCTTGTTGTGGAGCCATAAATGATTGGATTGGGGATGGAATCGAAGGCTTGCACCCATTTTGCTACAGAAGGGCATAATACAGAAAGGAAAAAAAAATCAGCAAGAGAGAAACAGAAAAATCATTAAAATTCTTTTTTTGCCCGTCCGAAATTCTCTCCCTTTCTTCTAGGAAAGTAATTTGCCAGATTTCTCTGGACATTTTTCGCCCATCTGTTTTCACCCGGCAGATGATGAGACAAGTTATGTGAGATGTAGGTCATGAAAATGAGATGAAATTATTACTTTTGCAAAGAGATCCGAGCCTCGATGATTCGCTGCCGCAGCAGCAGCAGCCGCGGCAGCGGCTGCTTGATTGTTAGCCATTACATTGGAGGTGGAAGCGGAGGGTGATTGTTGCTGTTGTTGGCATTGTTGTGATTGAGGGGGACTTGACGCTCCCAGTGAATTTAGCTGTTGGTGATGTTGATGTAATGCCGCCTGTGATTGTTGGTGAAGGACACCTAGTTGTTGGGCGTGCTGGAGACCCAGGGCAGACTCCAGCGTGGCTTCAGCCTTTGTTCGGGGAAACTGCAATATCATAATAATTGCTAACATAAATCATATGAATTTCTTTCGTGCATAGGTAAATTCGTATCTCTCAATTCGATCGATATGGCTGGCCTTGCAAATATCTAACCGACCGAGCCGGCTAATGTGATGAATGATCGGTGTTACGTGCTACATATGTGGTTGGTACAAGGCGCTGTGCAGCGTAAAAGGATAATAAAAGGAAGCCGAAAACAAAACCCATCCAAATAATCTTTCCTCAGTCAGTTGTTTCGCATGTGGTGCTGCGCCACACATCTTGCATTTCGAGATGTTGGGCGAAACCAAAGCCACATCCCTCCACAAACAATTTCCATGTTTCCTCCAAACCGCTACTGCTAGCAAACGCCACCATCTTCATCAACTTCACGATGGAAAAGTGATGTCAGCGAAAACGATAATAATGAGTAGAATGCCGGGTGATGACAGGTATATAACACAATTGCTTGCGCAGACAGAACAAATAATAACTCTGGCTGGTTCTCTCCTTCCTTCCTTCCTTCCTTCCTTACAGAAGATAGAGAAGTCAAAAATACACACGGTTTTCCAGCTCTCTGTTACCACCTTACAGTTATTATACCGGTAGACGGTAAACATTCGAATACGTGCATATTATCAGTATTATTATTACTCCTTGTGTCTACTCCTTTCCTCCCTCTCCCCACTCCATTCTTCAAAATTTGGTGAGACGCCAATGAAAATCCGTTATATCTGTCAGACTACTCGTATCAAAAAACCAAGTACGAACGAAATGCGCACGAGCTGACAAAACTTTCTCATCCATGCATACAATCTGACTGTGGTTTCACAACTGTAACGTCTTTTTCTCACAAAGCACAAAAAAAGACGACAGGATAATACGTATACCTGATGTATGCAGGACAACCGGAAAAAATCCAAGTTGTTGCTTTCGTTCTTGGATTTCCTCTCATTCCCATTTTTCTCTGTTGAGCTCTCTCTCTCTGCCTCCTCTTTCATTTTCATCATGGAAGATTAAAAAAAAGAGTGGATTTCACGCTTTTTGAAATGAATTGTACAGCTGCAGTTCGCAACCTCATAATCTCGTCATGTGAATCCCACAACAACCAAGAAATAGCACGAGTGGTTGGTTAGTTTTGCCGAAAAAATGCATACAATAACTGAAAAGGAACAGTAAGTAGAGACCATTGGATTTTTGAACGGTATGAATTTTTCAAAAATTCATTTTTGTTTGAGTACATACAGCATGCATAGTTCAGGATACTTTTAAATATTTTTGCATGACTTGCGCTGCCTGGATAACCGGATAAAATTACGGAAGAACCAGCAATATTTCGTCCGACATTTCAGTAGTTTTTTCCGGCAAAGCAAATCCAACAAAAAATGTACAAGATATGGAGGGGTAGTAAGTAGTATTAGGTGTTAGGGAGACACGGGTGAAAGACAATCTTTTTCGCATTCCCTTCCTGATTTGTTCCTGTGTTCCTCTCTGAAATATGAATTGCTCGAGAGAGAGAGAGAGAGAGAGAGAGAGAGATTCAAAAAGCCGCTTTTGCTTTAACTAAACTAGTGTTTCTTTCTGGCTTCTCCAAAAATCTGTATTTCAGGATCAATTGAAAAACAAACGAAAAAAGAGTTACGGATATACTTAAAAAGCAAAACAAAATATATTCCAAGTCACATTCATATCGTCATCTTCATAAATATATACGGTTTTTGTTGCTTTCAGCCAAAAAAAAGCGTGTGTCGCCTTTTATTACACTGTTGTCATCATCATCCTGTTTTTGTCGACGAGAAAAACCTAGTCAAATGAAACTCTCCCTGATTTTCCTGATTTGTTGTAGCTTGTGCTCTCCGCACAATGAGAAGAAAGGGAGCTAAGAAGCATAAATAATGCACGTTATATTCATACAATAATCATGTTATTTATGTATCTTCACTTGTGATCAGACAGGGTTGTTTGTTATCAAAAGCTGCGAATCTAACTTTGAATAAGTTACGTTATTCTCCTCTCCTACACTCGTAATAGGTAAGACGAGGGGGGAGTGGAGGAGGAAACATTCTCTTGAATTTCAACACAACATTCATCATTCATCATTCTTTCGTCAAGGAACGAAGAAGAAGAGTCACAAAAATAAAAGGAACCTTGTCGATTACATTCAATTATTATTATTATATATATTGTGGGGTTAGCTCAATGATGGTCTAAAATGTCATCCTCGAAGAATCCATGCAAAAAAAAATAAACGTGTTGGATGGCAATATATAGGAGATAGAATACAAAGTTCCCTGTATATTCTCGGGTATCGTGTGTTGTTGGTTTTTGAGCTGGGTTGCAAAGTCCATAAATTTGTCGCAAAGTATGATGACGTGAAGAGGAAAAAAAAAGAAAGACAAACTTGAAATGTGGAGACATTGGATTACATGATGATGATGATATACTCTGTGAAACCAGATTTCAGGTTTAAAAAAGGTGTAAAGAAGAAGAAGAAGAAGAAGATGGTGTTCTCATTTTCCCGAATTTTCCTCTTCATCACATGAATCAAGTAAAAAATATAAATAACTCGGGTGATTTATTGTTTTTGCAGAAAGGCGAGAGCAAGCTGTTTCAAAAACGGAAAGATTATGGAGAGGTGTGTTTTTTCAAAAGGGATCCTCTAAATGATAATCACCGAGAGGATTCAATTCTTAAAATGTATGTATGCCACCACATACCGTCGTCGTCGTCACAGCAGTCTTGTGTGATCAAGAGGAAGGAGGTTCTGAAATAGTTTTTTTTTATTTAATTTTTTCTACAGAGGAGAGCGTATGTCGTGGTGTATGTGTATGTGGTGTTGGTGCTCATGAAAATAAGTAATTTTTGCTTGGGAAAAATGTCTCGACGAGACGGATCAGCATGATTGATCACAACGTTAGTAGTAGTGCACTTGCTATTTAGCAATAAAAGTGACTCTGCTGGTTGTTTCACAGCAGGAAAATGAGGAATTCCCATGTTTACAGTGAAGCTAGTTGTGTGGCACGGGGGGTTACGTGTGGCACTCTAATAATTTCCGTGGGGATATCAACTCCAAACATATGTGGAATAGATATACATACATGCTAATTTTTTTCGGGTGAACGAGGTGGGAGAGATATAAAACATAATATTTTGCATAATTTATTACAACATCTTTTGATCCACTCGGTTGATGAAACCAAAACAGTGGAACTACTGCGTGACATTGAGCGGATATCGACAATTTTCAACAAGAATCATGTAGGCCATTTCAGCATATTAATAAGTATTCAACATATTTTTAAAATGCGACAAAATGAGTACAGTTTAAAAAAAACGTGTTAGAATGAATCCCCGTTGTTTGCTTGCGTCAATGTCATTTGACGTGGACTTGCTTTGCCTGGTGACAGCGTTACTGTTATCTTCACGTGTCACCAGGAATAATAAAAAGAAAAGACGCATGTTCTCAAAAACATTTACTCTTTGATCCTATCATCTCTCTCTTGGAAAGAAACGGCAAAACTCGCTAACATTATTGTTCCCCCCGTATAGCAGACTCGACGACTGTCACCTTAAGTACAATCCATTCATTCATTCATTTCCACTTCCTCCCAAATCTTCTCTTCTTCCATTTTTTGTTTGCTGCGCGTCAAGAGCGAAAACAAAAAAAGGAGGAACAAAGGGCGCTCATCAGTGGCACAGCTGTAAAAAGCAAAGGATGGGGAAGGGAAGGTTGGAACAAGTAGCAGAAACAGCAGTCATATACCAGGTAAGTAGATTTGTCTCGACTAGTTTGCTACAAGGGATGAACAAGAGAGTGGGGCCACTCTGCCAAGATTTATTTATTGTTCCAGGCACTCTACTATACTGGCTAGACTAGACGACATGCTACATTATACTCGGCAAGTTCAGCTCAGCTCACCATCACATACTCAACGAAGCAAGCAGAAGAGGAGATTTCGAGTGCCTGCCTATATATAGGGCTGCTGATATAGGGCGAGTGTGTGCAACTACTTATTTACGATATACCTATTTTAGTACAAAAGGAACATTAAAGACAAGAGGAAATAAGTAAGTACACGCGGTTGTTGTCATCATGACAACATCATCACATGAGATAAGACACAAAGGTCATTCCATTAACCATCTCTGGGGAAATCGATTACAAGGCTGTAAACGAAAGAATGGAACGGATTGACAAAAGAAAGCATCACTTGGCTTTTTTCTTCCTCGCTTCTACACACTGTCACTCTCATGAGGGTAGCCCAAAGCTGGGGGCACAGAGGAAAAGGAAAATGTCTTCAGATTTGTTCACTGGAGCGGGATGAGAAAGGGAGAAATCAAATGTGACATCAACAAGTCCCACTACTCCACCAGCAGCAGTTGCATTGAACTCTTTCCTTTGCTTTGTACTCCATCCAAAACTTGCAAAACCCGAGCCCCTGCTGCCCTGCTATATGCGCTGCTGACAACATGGAGGGAGTAGGAACGAATATCCATGTTTTTTGGAAAGACTGATATGCTTATTTATATATATATATATTTTTTTAATCGGCATCATCCGAAAGGAGCTACTGCTTCCCCGACGCCGCCGCCGACAATCAAACAATATAATATATTATTTTTTTTTGTTTAAACACGGAATAATTAAAGACGGGAATGTGAATTTCGACGAGGGAAGCATATGGCTAGTTCCGCAGTAGCTCTTCTTTTTGTCACTATAATATAACTGTTCCAAGTTCAAGTAGGAAGTCAGGGTTGAAATGGTTGAATTGTTGTAATACGTATCAAATATCAGGAAGAAGAAGAAATATCGCTCGCTTTGTCTACCCCAAAAGTATATATCTCCTCCACACATGACATGTCGCATTTTTTCCCTGTCTTGTTCAGCACAGATTATTCCGTCAGCATTTTTCGAATGCTGGGCTTGCACTCCCTGTCATCATTCCCACTTTCGGGGTTTCACCCAGAGATAAATATTTACATTTTTGGAGGAAACCTCTATTCTATATATGGGAGAGTACTACTACTATAGTTCTAGAGATGGATGTGTGTGTGTGTGTGTGTGGCAGGCAGATGAGAAGAAAAGATGTGGAAACAAGACAAGAGCGCAGCGCTTTTTTGTATAGAGGAGGAAAAAACGTCGGCATTGTTTGAGCGAGCAAAGGATTTTTTTTTTTCGGAGAAGAGGAATTTGGGTGGAAATTTGTGCTCCCGTCACTCCTGGGCCAAGTGATAGTTTTAAATTATCTGAGCCAACCTTCACACCTTCACATGTCAACACACTGATGTAGACATAAATACATTATGTATACCACATCTTTCAAACTCTGTCCCCCGGTTTCCACAATTTTGCTGACTTTTACTACTTTAACACCACCACCACCACCACTGGATCTCAACCATGTATGATATTCCTTGTTTGACAGTTCAGGTCGACTGGCACGTCATGAGTGCAATGTGCATATCTCTCTCTCTCTCTCTCTCTCTCTCTGGTGACATTGGAGCAGTTCATCCCGAACGGAGGAATGTACTACTGCGAGAGAGGAAGAAATTATTATTACGGACGGGGCATTGTGTAAATTTTGAAGTATACCTTCACCCCAGCACTCCTTACTCAGCAACTCAGCACTTCAGCAGTCAGCGCAGCACCACCACTAGCTCACAGCGTGCATTGCACAATACACAAAGGCCATCCACCAAACTTGCTGTATCACCAACCACTCACACTTTTTTTATATCGCCGCTGGTTGTCTTCCAATTTTGTAGTGGATAGGCTACATCCTCTGTGGGCACAATTGAGAAGAATGTGCTTAAATAAATGCTTTTATAATCCCTACTACTACCTACGAAACGACGGGAAACCCTAGGCCTCCGTTGCTTCTCCCATGATCAGTGTGATGTCCCTAGTGTTCCCTTTGTTGGCTGACGGATGATGATGCTCTATTATGATTATTTTTATTGTTGGTGAAAAATGGGATTCTACTACTACTCATGCACGTGTCAAATGTCTAGTTTCGCAACTCCATTTTTCCCGTCGTCGTCGTGCACTAAAAGAAAGAGCACACAATTGACACATTTATTCGACAGTTGAACGAACCAAGAAAGTGACAAGGTAGGGATGTGTCAAACAGGAGAAAAAAGCAATTCTGGTGTTCTTTCCACTCACTTGCTTGTCTTTCAACGGGAGAGAGAGAGAGAGGCTACTAAACTCACAGAGGCGCCGCCGCTTTCTAGTTCCGTTCCGTCACCGTCGTCGTCATCACAAATTCCTCACCCCATGAAAGCAATATATAAAATATGCCTACTTTGACTACAATGATGTTTCTAGTTTTTTTTCTTAAAAAGAGATGATTCGCTATATATATTTTTTTTCTTGCTGATCCGGGAATAAAGAATGGTGAAGTTGATGACGGTAATAATTTTGAGGATCCAGTGTGTTATTGGTGAGTCCCTTGAGATCCCCTTTTGTGACTTTTGATGGAAATAGATTTTCTCGAAAGTGACATTCGATTCTTATTCACATCTCTCCACCGAGGAAAGGAGAAAAAAACTTTTCCCTTGACAGTTTTTCCCTTTTCAATGTGAAATCCTAACATGTGGAGGGAGATACCAACAACCACCGCTTTTCCTACTCATTCATAAATAATACGTGTTGTAAGAAGGAGGATCTCGTACAGAGAGAACATAATAGCGGAGTGAAAAAAAAGTATGATTCTTGTGGTCGGAGATAATGCTCTTTTTTTCCTGCGGGAGGAAACAAAAGGAGATTTGAAATAACGGCTGAGATTCTGCGTTACACTGTCATCTCCTATTACGACGACGGCGGCGGTCGTCGAGGGGGAATAAAACCGCGATGCGGCGGCATACCATACGATACGATGGGAGTATTCCATATACTTTCACAACCACTCCAGTTGCAGATATGCAGAAATCCTCTCCTTTCTGTTTGTTTTTCGGTGGAAACCAGGGAAATTATTTTGAAGGGATTTATTTTATACGACGACTTGTTATTTTATGATTCAAGGTGAGTAACATGGGAAATATCATGTAATTTGTAATAAATGATGAACCCACACGAGGGACAAGTGTGTCCGGAGGAAGATGACCGATTAAGATGATTAGCAGTAGAGTCGCCCAGAAAATGGACAGAGCAAGTGAAAAATTTTCTGGAAGGATGGAACATCCAGATGGAATCCGACCGACGGGGAAACTCCCCTTTTCCCACTGTCCTACTCCGGCGACCAGACGGAAAGAGGATTGCAAAATGGGATAATGGAGTTTTCCACGTTTTTAAGGGAATTAGTTGAACTCTGTGTGTCGTAAGTGATTGATTAGGACATGAGCTTCCTACATCTACGCCTCGGTGCACACTCACTCCAAAACTACTACTACTGCTCGCAGGCAGCTTAGGGGTTTTACACAGGTAAAGGATTTTGGGATAATAAAAGGAAAAAACAAAGTTTGTGAGAAAGAGGGCGAGTAGTGCTATTGCTAATGCTGGTCTCCTTTCCCAAAATGGAAACGACGGGAACGTGCTAGATGAAATACATTTTCTCGCATTTTCTAAAAAAAAAAATTCACTAGCGAAACCGTATTAAAATTAAGGAAGTGTTCCACCTCCCCACCATGCCCTACCATATTACGCGCGTTATTTTATCACATCATCAAAATCACAATCATTTGGTGATTGCATTTAACAAGGGGAGTGTAGCTCATTGGCGGTTAAAAAGAGGAGGGTCGTGTCGTAAATCCCAGATGCATCTCTCCAGAATCAAATCTCTGTTCAAGTGAAAATCTAGAAAAAAAAAATGGTTCAATCTCCCCAGATCAAAGGGAAAGCTATACAGCAAAATAATATGTTATATAATGATATCATTCCACTTTCGCTACATCTCACAGCTCAGAAGCCACGCATCATATTCAAAGAGATTTTTTTATTCGGAGAATATCACAACATGGATATACCTCCCAAAAAGATTCCCTCGGGGAAGATAGCACGAGAACTGCGGGAGACAAGGGGCTTGCTGCTGCCTCTTTGCAATTTATGGTAATCCTAAATTAGATTCTCGGCACAAGTGATTCGATTCAAATACACAACCAGAAGAACCTACGAAAAGCGCGGACCTGGGAAGAGTGTAATGTGGGAAAAAAGTTGCTGATGTGTGGAAGTAGCACAAACATTATTGTCTTTTATGAAGAATAATGGGCTTCACTCATTCAATCAAAGAACTTATTTCCTGCTTAGCACACCAAAAAATGCTCTATTGTGGGCTGCTCCAGTTCCAGTGAGGGAGTGGAGGAGTAGTTGTAACAACCCTGAAAAAATTTCAGAACCAAGGTCCTTCTGTGCATCGTCGCGTCGCGTCGTTGTTGTTGTTGTTGAATTGAAGGCAAGAAACTGGCTAGACATTTCACCGGAAGTTTAATTCCCGGAGAATAAGAGAGGCAAGTGGGAAGACAAAACCGGGAAGGACTGAGGAGTCCACGGGAAGACAATTTGATTTTCTATCAACACATCCCATCCCAACCGGAGGAGCCCATCTTTTGTAGTTGGGATTTCTGTTGAATCCGTATTTTCTTCTCAACTCAATAAACGCAAGTTAATTTCCAGGCACTATCCCAATCCAACAAAAAAATCCGAGCGATTGGAGTTCGAGTTCCAGATTTGCTCGATACATGTCATAATAATCGGATAACAAGCAGTTTGAGGAGGACTGACTGACTATTGCTCAATTGAACTTGTGCAAGTACGTCATGTTTACTACCAACCAACCAACCATTTTAGATGGAAAATCATCCATGTGGATTTTTCCCTTGCAATTTCAGATACCATAATAATGTATTCTCAGGGACGGACCGACGGAACGGATGGACGGTTGACGTTGACGGTATCTGCGTATTTACTTAGGGGATATGAAAAGTAATTGAAAAGAGGATTTTTTTTTCTTTTCAGACGTAAACAGTGAGCATGAATCTTTTTCACGTTGTTTTACACCGTTCTTTCTTGTTTGTCTCTAACTCTAAAAAACCCAGTGCTCCACTGCTTTCTTCTGGGTGATCTGAGAGATCTGAGTATTATCGCCGTGTGGCATATATAATAAATGCGTTGTAACCTGCAAGCATGACCGGAACAGGGATATATATATATGTTGTATAAGAAGGGAGATGATGTCGATGTCGATAGCAAATCATCTTTCCCATCTTTGTAATAATCTTTTGCTCGCACCAACTGAAACTATAGGAGTACATAGTGGGTTCGAAATGCCAAAAAAAGCGTTACTGTTCCACGCATAAGTAAATAAAAAAGCCACAAAAAATCTAGTATTTTTTCGCTTTATGATATTTTTTCACACGTACGTAGTAGAAGACGACGGCACACACGCGGAGCGCATAAAGAGATTACATTGAAAAAAGTAACTTTTCTTCTCTACTTTTATTACGTTATGTGTGTACAGCTGGTCTGTCTTCTTCCAGAAAGACAGGCAGATAAAAAAAAAAGAAGAGGAAGATTTTTTCCCCTGAAAGAATCCATTCTGCAGGGCACACAACATTTTTTGAAACACACAAGTTCCTTTCTTATTATGTTTCTGGCTGTATGGCATGTACTTCTCGTTGTTCTCATTTTTGAAAAGAATTATTGATAATAGACATAGACGACGGCTATTCGTGATGCCACCAGTGCCAATAACGGTATCGTAATAATAATAATAATAATACCAGTCGTAGTGAGACGTGAAATATGATGAATGATGGTCTTTTTTTAGTTGGTGAGAATATGGTTGGCTCTCTGACTGAGCATCTGTCAAAAAAATGCAGTTGTTGGCTGGGTTTTGTTTTCCTTTGGCGAATTTGAGTGGGATATTATGGATTGTGGTAAAAAAATATATATGTTTGAGATGGATGACAGGGTACTACTACATAGGAGTCGAAGCTCATCAGTTGAAACAGGATTTTTTTATCGCAAGAAACCTAAATTACACCGGATATGTAGTGCAAACAAGGGAAATCCTTAGGTATTCTTGTTCAAGAAGTGCAAGAACCCTACGTACGACACGAAACGACACGGGTAGTTTACAGATAAAGAACCACTTTTCCCTTTATTTTTCTGGGGGAAACCTGGGGGAAGCAGAATTTCGGAGGGGACTAGGGAAAAGGGTGAGAATCTTTTTTTATGAAAAAAAAATCCTGGAAATATTGTTTGTTGGATGGAGGGGGTTTGCAAGCAGGGAAAAAAAGTTGTTAAATGGGTGGGCGGGGGATAACTTGTAGTATTCTTGTTGAGTGCACATGTTGTACTTTTCCAGTTGGTTCCGAAGAGCATTGAGATGGTGATAATGGGAGTGGTTGTTAACCAAGCACAAGCACAATTATCGGATTCTCTCAACCTTAAAATGTACTTTTGATTTTATTAGCATAATATTACTTGGAAATGCAGTGTGAAATGCTCCAGGGGAGAGATTGTGATAGAGAAGAAGGGCCTAGCTCCTCTTGCATCGTGCCATAATTCAGCAGCAGAGGGATAACGTGAATTGAATGGATGCAGATTGTCATTTTTATGTCCTATTTTTGGAGTTTGAAAAAAATGGATGCTGTTAGGCTTCCTTCCGCCTCAAAATTTACTTCCTAATTCACTGGAAAACTCACAGATTTATTTTTTTTTCATTCTCAACCCTTCTCTCCAGCAACAACGACCAACCCCTTTCTCCCAGCTCAGACAGAACTGGTGTAATAATGCATTTTACCAATTTGTGTACATAATAAGGTAGTAAATTGAAATGATAAATGCCTTCTTCTTCTTCACATACATATTGTGCGCATTGTTTAAATGTCAGCATTCCACAATTCTCATTCCCCTCTCCCTAGTTCCGTGTGATGATGATGATGATGATGGGCCATGACCCAGAAATGAATTGAAATTGGAATGCATTATTATCTCCTCCCCCCTTTAAATAACTTGTTGTCACTCCCGAACATGGGAAGGGGATTCCCTGCAGTGCAGAGTGTGATAAAGGCCTGATGTTCCAATCAAAACACAATTCACACAACTGCTCCCTCAAATCTGACACAATTTATAATTCCAGAAAAATAAGAGCAGAGACTAATCCGTTGGCCGGGTTAAACCGGGTTAACACTTTTGTTGTTATTGTGTCGTATTTCTTTCTACCGACGGAAAATCCTTTAGTCCAACTATCCATTTTTTTTTCTCGATAAAGTTCATTATCACAAAACGCGTTTCCCAGTTGCTCCTGCAACTCTCTAAAGAATACACTTTGCTAATAACTTTTCTCCATTTCTCCCTTCAAAATTGGAAGAACCTCTCCTCGGAGGAGAGGGACAGGTTACAAAGTAGTATAGGTATTCTTGTTGTGTATGTGTATCCAAAGCAAACTGACTTTTTGAAGTACCATCACCATCATCATCATCATCCCCGTCTTCAGACAACCTATCACCATTTCCCATTCTCTATAAGTGCTAAAAAGCAAACTAACGAACGCAAATAATAATCAAGACGAGAGTGAGAGAGCTCTCATCATCAACTTGAGTATAAAAACTTGTTGTTTAAGTTTTAGTGGTGATGATCATCATCAAGGGGAGGAGGTGGAAGGAAAGGTGCGTGCGTATCGTTAGTCTATAGTAATTATATTTATGTTGGAGATTACCCTCATCATCATCCTGGTATCCCCCACACAAAGATTCTCCCTCCAAATGTAATATAGTAGCAGCAGAAAGTTTTATATTTTTTTGCAAAAGGAAAATCATTAGTTGAAGAGTAAACAAGGAGCATTGATTAGTTCAAGAGGACTCGAAGCCAAAGTAAACTACAAGAGGAAAATAGCCCATCATCCGTGGTGATGATGCTGTGTAAAAGTTTCGAGTTTTCTTCTTGGAAAGGTGCACACACTACAACACTATCCCAAGCAAGCAGCCGTGATCAACTTCCCTCTGTTTTACTCATTCTCTTGTTCTGCATTCTTGTTCAGAGGGAAGCTGCTGTGCTGTGGAGAAAGCAAGAAGGGAGAAAATGAGTTTGTGTTTGTTTTGACGCACGAGTAATTAGGAAAAGGAATGGAATTTTGGGAAAGACGAAGACACATCACACCCAGCTCGGAAACTCGCAGCGAGTCAGTCACTAAGTCAAGGGAAACCCGACCAACAGTAACACAAGCTCTCATCTCAACAAGTTTTCCACAAAAACCCATCTACCGAATGAGCACCACACGAACCAAAATACACAAGCCAGGGATGTAGGTATATATTTATGTTATCCACAAATAAAGTAGATTTTGAGGTGGATATTATATATAGTTCCAAATACGTTGTGTGCATCTTTCATAAGTATAGCTAGAGAAGAGAAGAAAAATATGACACACTCTTACATATCCTCAATCCTCATCAAAGTAACTTGCAATGCTTTCATCATTCCACTTTTTTTTCCTAAAAAAAGTTTCTGTTATATGTTGACACGCTTCAAATATTAATGCAAATGTGTCATCTTTCCTCCTCTGACGCTGGGAGGGAGGGGGAGGAAGCCACAATATAATAATAAAAAAGGGGATATATAATAAGGATTGGAAAGGAAATGTGGCGTGGAGTAGTTAGGCACTTTGAGTATCCCATACTAAAAAAATAAATGGCTTTTAGAAAAACCCATTTCTGGCTCTTTACCACCACATCCACTAGCGGATGAATTTTGTGAGGTAGTAGGTAGCCCTTTAAACAACTCAAAACAATAAAGTGAAAAAATAAAGGAATTGTGGGAGAGGAGGGAGCATGATTGGTGAAAATGTTTGACACCTTTTACGCTCTCTCTCAGGTCTTTTACCAGTTTGGAAGGAGGAGGAAACGACAAAGTAAGTAAGTAATTTTTATAGCTGGCAGAATCCCATAACTCCATGGACATGGAGCCATTTACCAGTTTTCTTTTTTCCTAGGGAGAACAAATGGAACCCATTTTTAAGCTGTTTTTTACACACTATATTTTCCGGTCTTGGGCAATTGACACAACTTCCTTTTCCCATATTCTCTGTCTCTGCTCCTCAACAATCGATTTCTCTGGTAAAATGGTCATTTGTTTCGAATTTAGAGAATGGTCTGTCTGTAAAGAAGAAGAAGAAGAAGCAGGCAGGAAGGCATAGGCAGGCAGACAGACACATTTAAATGCAAAAGTTCCACAACAGCCCCACTGCGCTCCGCTTCACAAATCATCTCTTTAAAAAGGGAATAAATCTGTGAGTGCGCATTCCTCGACGTCAGTAAATATTGGCGAAGTGAGTTAACTGGATATACAAGGGTATATTTTTTTTAAATGAATTTTCTCTCTCTCTCTCTCTACATATCACATTTATATTTACACTTCATGCCAGCATAGCGGGTTGGATTCTTGTATATCTTTTTTGGTTTCATTGATGGTATCCTATTTCACCCTGTTGTTTTTATTATTGTTGAGTAATGTGGCCTAAATGAGCATCCAAAATCTGGAGGAGATCCACGCTCCACACACCACTCCACATGGAGGACATAATAACAACGGAGGAGGCTGGTTTGAGAATGGAGAGAGATTTTTTTTTGTCTGACTGCTGCGTGAGGAATGTGCCACAGTCGGGATTTCACAAAAGGGTTTTGTTTGCCATCTAAATATTTCGGTATCATCATCATCCCACATTCGGAGTGAAAAGAATATGCCACGCACCGCACCGCACCGCTCTTCCCGAACCACATAAAAAAGGAGGACGACGACGAGAAAGGGGTTGTGTGGCCCAATGCACGACTGCTACACTCCTATCATCATCATTATTTCTCTTTATGGAAGATGCTATTTCATTGTCTAACCACAGAAAAAAAGAGAACTGAGCTCATTTTAAAAAAATGATCCCATGTTCCTCTCTCCTCTTCTCTCCCCCGCACTTTCGAACCTGAGTATGAGCAGCAGCAGCAGCAGCAGCGAGTAGAAGTAGAAGAAGAATAATAATAAGTATGCGGAGGGGCTTCTCACAAGTAGAACACACGGTTGCAATATCATTCATTTTAATGTACACACTTCATGAAAAGTTAAAAATTGAAAGGAGGAGAGCGGAAGTGTGTCTTGTCGTCGTCGTCGTCCCTGGCTCTTTTTTATTTTACAGAGAGAGGGGCTACACAAACAGAGGAAATTCAGAGGAGTATTGATTTGATGAATGATGAACACAATCCAAGAATTGTGCGTGATAATCTTGCATAATCAAATCCCAACGAGAAGAGAGGAGAGAAGAGCAGCCCATCTTGAGAAAAAATCTCGCTGACTTTGTCCCTTCGCCTCGCCTTCCTCTCGTGTCGTCATCGTCGTCTGGTTAGGGGCCACAGAGAAAAATGGAAATGACAGCTGGGTTGCTTTTATCATTATATGATGGTGAAATTGAGGGGAATATCTTCTTGGGAGGAAAAAGATGGGCGAGTGGCCCAGGACGGAGAGAGAATAAAAAAAAGTACACACACACACAAGACAAATGCAAATGAATTGCTCCGTTGTAGTCTGTTGTTGTTCTTGGTGTAACTTTTATGCACTTTTTTTCCCCGATTACCTCCAATCCTCTCTTGTCATAAATTGCTGTCAGCTTTCTAAACGTTCTTTGACGACGACAAGAGGGCGGCGACTGAGGAAGGAATTGCATGTAAATAATGGATTTTTATGGATCCCCAAACAATAAAAGAAACTTCAAGTGTGTTGTTGTACTACTTGGTGGTGGGCTACACAACCATCATTCACACAGGAAGTAGGTATATTAAATAAAAAATAAAGAGTTGGAGAAATATCCTGCTTCTTATTGTTTCACAACTTCCTCAACCCGTGTGAGGAGGAGAAATTAGTCTGGAAAAACAAACCTACCCGGAGGTTAGGTTGGCTCCCTCGTCCTCCTACCAGGATATAACTTCAGCTTTTTCTGGCGAGAGGAGAGGAGAAGATGAGTAAAGTACGTAAACCTCATGATAGGATATATATCCCTTCGTGCGTAGTATAGAGATGAGGAGATGGTTTTTACGTTTTACATGAAAAAGAAAACTCCACCGTTTCTTATATTCTATAGAGAAATGTATGTAGCGTGTGCCTATAAGGACGTACGTACGTACGTTACGTTACCCCACCACCACCATTTAGGATGAAACCTTATAAAAAACCTCTGAATTGAGAAACTATGCCCCTCGCTCGGCTAATACGCGTAGTATGCCTTTCCGCAAATGGAATTATGATGTCTGATGACAAATATCTGCCACAAGGCGATCTTATCTGGAAATCATCTGTACCATAGATATATAAAGATAAAGCCAACAGAATATTATTTGTCAGTATGTGGTTTATATGACGACGACGAGATTTTCACTCATCTCACCCAAGCCACAAGTCTCTGGGAGGACGACGACTTGACAACTGGTTAATTTTCCCAAATGGAAATTTGTCCAAAAGTTACGTATTATATTCATATTTTTTTAGACAAACAAACAATTATTGTCCATGTGTGCCCCGGTTGCAAGTCAATTTGCTTTTTGATTGATTATTACAAATGACAATGTTTTTTCGTCAGCAAAAAAAAACAGACTCTCACAGACTATCTGTTTGTCATTGCATATAAAAAAAGTCTTCCACCTCTCGCCTCGCCATCAGAGCCCGACTGAGAGGAAGAAAAAAAACTCCAAGAATAACAGTTTTTTTTTCTCGGATTCTCTAGTCATTCAAGCATATTTGCCAAGAAAATATTAGAAATTATGTGTGAGCGCATGATAAACGAGCAAATGTAGCAAAAAAAAACTTTTTCCCTTTTATTTTTGGAATAAAGCACCTTTTTTACTGTTTTCCACCAGATTTTTATATCGTCTTGAGATAAACAGACAGAAAGAGACAGTGGAAGATGCCTAATATTTTTTTTTTCGAAAAAAGAACAGCAGTCATGACAATCTTTGAAAACGATGTAGTATCTTTGCAGACATGAGGTTTCGAAAAGGGGGAAAAAGACGGAGCAACAGCTGTTGCACGCGCTGCGCTGCCTCTTTTTTGTGAAGAAGCAACAAGAGAGAGAGAGAGAGAACTTTTTTTATGAAAAAAAAAAAATTAATATGCACATGTACATTATGCATAACATTACGATTATGAAGGTATAAAGGACACAGAGATAAGTTGGAATGAAGACACAACGAGACCGAGACAAGTGGTGAATTTATGAAGAAATGAACAAGTTATTACGTCGTTTCCCCTTCTGTATATATCTTTATGATATCAAGTGAAATATGGGAGTCGGAAGAAAAAGAATTTACAGGATTTGGTTATGAAAATTTTATATGAAATATCTGCAATAAAAAAACAGTGACATTCTGGGCAGAGCAGAGAGGGCGACGACGCAATGCCAAATGGATATAAAATGGGGGTTTTATGAGAAAACAAAATAGTGTGAAATTATTATTTTGGGATAGAATTAAAAACATGCAGAGAAACAGGGGGGGGGGAGCGACGGGCGGGTGACAAGTGGAGTCAAGTTGTGGAGCCCAAGAGATACGTCATCATCATCATCATCATGACACAAATAGTCGGCTCAATAGAATTGTTACAAGAATCGGGTTGAGCATTGAGCATATTATTGTCTTAATTCGTTGGTAAACTCTGACTCTGACTGAGTTACAATACTTGTATGTAGTTCATCATGATTGTAAAAATTACGAGTTTATTGACTCATAATTGGTTCGGGATAGGTACGAATGAATTATACTCCATGCCCAAGTGGATGCCGCATCAACTATCTACTTTGCCCAAAGCTATGAATTTTGTGTATTTAGCATAATGCTTTAATCATCCACGCAGAGTCTATCTTCCTGCTATGCTGCCAGGAGGATGTATGTATCTTAAAGGGTTTGGATTGGAACGATGATGAACACAACGAAACCCAGAGCCCAAACCGCATAATATTAAAGGTTGAGTGAGCCCCGAAAGTATTAATTTGTTGGAGGAATTGGATGTTGTTTGGCTAGCCCTCTACAATTTATCATATATGAGGAATTTCCAGTCGAGTTGGGATTGTTGAGGGAAGTGGAAGTTATATATGGAAAGGTATGAAAAAATAAGAATTGTAGATGATTGCTGATTCGTATTTGGGCAATAAGAAGCCCCGTCGTCGTGGTATACGCGACGCGCAATTCGATTCCAATCTGGTTGTTGGAAAACGACATTTGAATTGGGATTGAATTGTGGAGGGATGATGATGATTGGGATTACACACCGCGCCGTACCGTAGTACCATACCATATGTCAATATCATCATGCCACCGTCGTCGAGTTCCTTATATATGATTTATACGAATAATATGCGTATCCATTTTGTAATCATTTATTGGATCATCTTACCTTGGAGCCTTGTTGTTGTGACTGATTCTGGGAAGAAGCTGAGGATGAGGATGACGAACAAGATGATGAGCCAGTGGACTGAGAAGGATTATTGGATTTCGTTGTGAGAATCTGCTTTTGAAGTTTCTGAAGTTGACTGATCATTGCCGAGATTTTCTGTGCATCGTCGTCATCTCCTCCCCCTCCTCCAAGCCCCACCAAGTGGGCTATGTTGGACATGCTATATTGAAGGTAGAGAATACACTTTACTACACAAACAAGACACATTTTTCTTATATTTTTTCCTTATTTTTTTAAATCACAGATTTCACACTCTGCCTGCACACTACTACAGTCGGGCTTTACACCACTACAGAGGCTAATATATGCTCGCAAAAAAAACGTTTGTCTACGTGTTCCTTTTATGACCTAGATATATGTATTTTCTCTTCTTCTTCGAAAAAAATAATACAATGAAAGGTTTTCTTCATATTTTTTGTTTTATTCAACTTTCTGTGTAGTATTCATAACCCTGTTAGCTTCTTCTACCGAAGAACATAAAAACCGAGTCTGGTTTATACAACCATAACCGGGACAGAAAAAAGAGCAGAATTTTTTCAACTTTTTTTTTTCGTGTGCAAAAATACACTGTCTAGTATAGAATGCTCCGCGTCTCGCGTTGTTTTTTTCGGGTGTGGGATTATTTCCGAAAGAAAGGAAAGAATTGAGATGTTCAACAGAAGTCCATTTTTACTACACACATAAGTTCCCCACTGTTTATATTTTTCGGAAAAGTTCAAACGGGCTGAAAACCAACAGAATATGCCAATGTGTGGTGAGGAACACAAGAGGAGGAATGAATCTTGCTTATAATAAATTATTGTATAAAACTCGACAAAGAGGTTGCTTCAGTTTCTTCTTCTCTTTTTTGCAAATTTAGTGAGTTGAGGAAACTGGGATTTTTGCATTTTTTTAAAACAACTTTTTTAAAACAATAAAAAAAGCAAGGCTTACCTCGGGTCCACGAACGCGGGTGCTGGTGGTACTGGGGAATTCCCTGAGCTCCTTGGTTGACCATTATTTGCGACTGGGCCAGTGGCAGAGCCGCCACCACCAAATTTGGATGTTAGCTTCCGCAACACGTCATCCATCGACTTTTTGTGGTTTTTGGCGTCAATATTGTTATTGTTGTTATTATTGTTAGGGATCATGGGTGGGAAGGAGAAGGACGAGGGGCTCTTTTGTCGCTGTTGGTCAGCGGGAAACTCGTTGGAAATCCGTCTTCTCGTATAGCTATCACTTGACCGGCGACTACTACTAGCCGACTTTGTCGAAAGTTGCTTTGCATTGAATGGAGTTGACGTGATCATTTCCTCGCTATCCGAATTTTGTGGGGTACAATAAGACCCCAAATCGGACATGTCGTTCTCCTCGTCATCTCCACTCTGCTCGGCGTGCAGGGGCCGGCGGGAGGGGTGAAGTAGTTGCTGATGCTGCTGAGACGACGGGCTGCTTCGGAGGAGAGTTGCCGTCAGAGGGTTTGTGGGGAGGGTGTCCATCATCATCTCAGTGTCTTCATTTTCTTCCAAAAATCCATCTCCCTCGGGGTGGTGATGATCCTCATCCCCTTCGGATGGGAGATCATCAACGCTTTGTGCCTTGGACAGGTGGACCGGTCCGTTATTGTTATTATTAGTCTTGTGACTAATACTCCTATTGTGACTACTACGACGGGACTTGGTAGTGATACTACTATTCTTTGGATGATGATTTGGAAAGACTGAGCTGACCGAGGAGATGGGTGCACTTTCACGAAAATCCATATTTGTCTTGAGGAGATTTACCACCTGAGAATCTTGGGATTCGTCTGAAGACAGCTCTCCCTCTGTGACCCCCGCCCTACAATTAGGATTACCATGATCCTGTTGTTGAAAGTCCATGGGAACTACAGACTCTTGCTGATTGCGGCGCCCCTGCTGCCTCAGTTGAAACTCTTCCTCGTCCTGTTCCTCCTGCTCAAAAGGATGATGCTCGTCAGAGTCGTGATGCTCCGTTGAGAATGGAGATACAAAGGGAGTTGCTCTTTTGTTGTTTCCTGAGATTTGATTCGAATGCGCTCTCCCTACTACTCCTTGTTCTTCGGCTCCGCCCCCCTTTTGTGTTCGCTCTGAGGAATCAGTCGAACAGATAGAGTCAGTAAGTGTATAAAAGCCAGCCAGCTCGTCGTCGTCGTGCTACGGCTGTCGTGCTTCTTTGCGGACTACTACTACTACACCACTACGCGGAGTAGTAGCAGTAGTAGCAGCAAAGCACAAAAAGCCTATATCGATTAGAATGAAAATGCATATCTTTTTTAGTCCTTACCACCCACGTCTTCAAACTTATTCGGAGGAGATTTCCTTTTCGAGCTCATGGCGTAAGCTGGCTAAAAGTCCTAGTCTCGAACACAAGAAACCATGTAAAACACGTTTCTTTTCTGCTCAACCCTGCGCCGGGGAAATGCGAGACTTTCTTTGTCCTCCTCCTGCAACAAGACAAGCATCATTACATGAATTCGTTAGCGTTCAAAATATTATTACACTTTTGGCAAACTAATAACTCGTCCAGCCATAACCTCGTAATTAATCCTTTTTTTTCTTCATTCGAACCCCAATTCCATGAAATTTATGACAAATCATGTGCAAAAATAAATGTAACTTTTCATGACACTCACTCTCCCCAACACTAACATTTTCCCCTTGTTAACGAACAATTAAATCATTTACGGAGGATTCTCATGTTGGAAAAACAGTAGAGCCATTTTCCTCATTCATTTTAATTATTTTTTTCTCTTTTTGCCCATCATCATGGTCATGTTTGGCGTGAGTGTGTGTGTCATATATTTTTTTGTTGTTGTTGACTTGAAAAGTGGACGAACACTACTCGTCATCATTTTTCCTTCTTCCTCTCCTCCTTTGGATCAACTCGTCGTTGACGAGAATGGAACAAAAGTCATTATTATCACTTCATTGGATTTTTATGGGTGGTGGTGAGGCATGGATGCGCAGTAATAACAAGGGAGAAGGATGCTAACAAAAAATGTTCCACATTAAACACACATTTTTTTTTGTAAATGAAAGTAAAGGGTATTCTCCACTCTTTAAAATCAATTCTTTGCCAATAGTAGCCCATCATCGTCCACCAGTTTGACGACCATTAAAAACCTCTTGTGTCACGACAAAGGTCACGTAATCAATCTGGCTAGAGGCTCTCACTCAGTATCAATCGGAATAATTATAATGAACATATACATTACATTACATGCATTATGCGCACCAACAAAGTGAGCATACAATCAATAACGTTTTCTCAGCGACAATAACAAGAAGAGAAGAAAAAAAAATTTCAAATCTGTGATGAGTAGCAATCATCACGGCAAGACAAGGACCTAATTATGGGTTGTTTGTTTGTTGTTGATACCCCCGCCCGGTCAACATGAGTGTGGTGCCGAGCCGATTCCAAGTAAACGACAAAGAATTTCGTTCGACCAGTAAAGCATTTTATTGTGGAAATATTATTACACATTTGGATATATAGCAAATAATATAGCAAATGATGCATTTACCATGAAAACCTTGTAATTGTGAGAAAACTCGCCACTTTACAATTTTTCTTGGTTATCGCAACTCAAAATCAAAGATCATTCTACTGTGAACATCGAGATGTTTATTGCTGCGTATACAAAAAAGAAAGAAAAAAATGTGCAGCTACTCCTTCAGAGTTGTAATCTATGGGGAGCTGGTTTATTAATTTCGCTAATGCAATCCTTTTCTTAAAATGATAAACAGTGTCATCAATAGAGCAGCCTTTTAGCCTGGACTGGGTGGCTACTCTCGCATAATCACTCGAGATAATTGGGTTGGGTGGTGGTAGTTCTCTCTTGGATGATGATGTGGAACTGAAACTGGGGTTGGAATCATCATCATCATCATTCCTTTTCTCTCCAGTTTCACAATAAAGAACAGAGAGATTCTCAAATCGTTTTATACGGTAAACCCAATGGATGTCACTGAGGGCAGAATTGTGGCGCCGGAGTAGAGACAAAAATCAATGTACAATATCCAACTCTAACTAAACTTTCTTTTGAACAGAAATTTAAATAATGCCCAATGCCCATGCATATATATACATACACACACCTCGTATTTAGCATACATTAAATTATAGTCAGAGACGACGGAGATGATGAGCATAATGAAAAAGAAGAGAGGAAAACTAGGTCTGATATCTGAGCTCTATCTACCTATACCAGTAGTTGAAGTTGTGGCAAGTAGTGCGCAATGCATCATAATAAAAAAATATATAATGTTATGTAAGATGGTGAGCAAGATGGGAGTCAGAATAATAAATTATAATTTTAATTCTGGATTGAGAAACGAAATTGATAATGTCGTGTGGTTTGTCCTTCTTAGCCCGTCAGATTGGAATCAGAGACACATTATCATTTTTATGGGTTATGCATGTAGCTAAATTTATTGTGAAAAATGGTAATTTTTTTTACTCACATAGCCACAATCCAATCACGCCACATAGACGCATAATGTGTCCACCCACAGCCCTAATGGATTGCTCAATAGGTAAGTTTTACGAAGCCAATAAGAGTGGTGGCAAACGTCATTATTTGGACGAGTATAAATATATCAGCAGGTTTATTACAGAGGATAATATAGATTGTTGGAGACAGAGTAGTTGTCACATGAATAGGAAGTGATTGTGAATGACATTCACTCACAAAATGGAAATTTCGGTACCATTCCAAGTCACAGCAGCAGTTAAGTTTATACCAAAGAAGAAGAAAAAAATGAATCGACCTTTCCACCTGACCTTATCCTATCTAGCTTACCTCACGCTTGGCTAGAGTGTTATGCTATTATGGAATGGGAGCGTAGCATGAGCATATACGTATGTAACTACTACGGCCCATTTGACTCAAGCAAAATTAATAAAACTGAATGACACTGAATTCCATGAAAAAAAAACCCGTGTGCTCCTCGCTCAACCCTACTACGTGGTAAATATTATTATGTTTAAGCTACAATAGTAGAAAACGTCAGAACCGCTTTTATTTTAGTATTATAGAGTAATCGAAGAATATTGGGGAAAAAATTACTACTACTGAATGAATAAAGGAGCGATTTATAAAACCAGTTTGGGAGAGTGTCACCAGACCACCGATTCCCTTATTTAGATTGGAGGATATAGCTTTTGGTTAACGTAACACCAGCGCAAGACTACTTACTACGCAATCGTGCAGAAATTAAAGTCCATCGCTGCACTCCTGTCAATCATATTACTATCCCACTGCTGCTGCATATAGTAGTACAACTCCAGTTGATTTATACCAGTGGGTTAGGCAGAGCGACAGTAATTTCCCCGTACCCCCATTACCTCAATCCTAAAATAATACACTACACTACGTATCGACTTCAACTAAAACAAAAACTGAATTATTGTTGCTAACGGGATGTTGAATGGGTGGATGTCGACAATCTGATTGATTTCTTCTGATTGCGACAAAGTGGCCAATCGACAAAAGCGGATTTGCCTGGGAATTAATGGAAGTGAGTTGTTGCACCAAAGCCATTCTAGGTCTCAAAAAATTATCTGTGGGATAAGTTAATTGCTAAAAAAAAATGTCTGGGACAGTAGTGTCTTTTCCCAGCTGAGAATATGCAAACGTCCGTTAAATGAGTTTGGAATAGAAAAAAAACACATTAAAATTGGAATTCTCCTCTCATTTCTGCCACAAATCTTGCAAGAAACCCTGTTTTTTTACCAACGCTTTTATGCTAATGAAAAAGCGAGCGTTGATGGGGTCCAGAACAGTTGTGAAAATTTATTGCGTAGTCATGCCATCAACTAACTAACTAGCCATGTTTGTATCTTGTGTTTTTATTGCAGTTCCATTATCAAAATGTTTGCATTTGCAATTCACACTGAACAATTATTATTACGGATTGCACACATTACACACATTAATACACACGGCAAAGTTGTTGCTCTTTTATTCTGAAGGGAAGAAAGACTAACTGCATTTTTTTTACTCGTCTACTCTACACGATCCTGTTATCTCTCTCTTCTTGTCATCCATCCACAAAGCCACATTGAAGATGGTGGTGGAGACTTACTGACTGAGAGAGTGGTTTTTATGAGCTATCTATAATAATTTTTCCCGATCCTTTCAATACTCTCTAGCCAAATGTTAGCACTCACTCAACAGCATTCACTCCAGAAGAAGATATGATTTTTTCCCCACTACAAATTCGTCAGTGTAGTATGATCTGTTGCGATTTTAAGAATGAGCTCAGAATGGAATTATATATTTTTTTTGCACAAGGTTTTCCTTTCAATTGAAAATTGCTTTTAGAAGAAGAAAGCCGAGGAAGGAGGAGGAGGAGGTGGAGGAGGAAGATGTTGTGTGAAACCTTTTAGCATTTTTTTTTTGTAAATCCCACAAGGGAACAAAATTTTTGCTCATCACAGAGAAACCCAGACAGGCAGGAAAGAAAAAAAAATTACAAAAAATACACAATCTATATTTTAATGTGTTCATTCAAAGGGTGAAGCAAAAACTGGTTGCATTACAGGAGAATTCGAATTACAGGTCGTTCACATTTACCAGTAAAAACTGGATTTAACCAGCAACAATGACAAAACATGTGTAATACTAATAATTTTTGAAACACACATTTAAAGCTTCTTCCTCTCTCGCACGTGTTACTTAACTGGGGGAAAAGAAAGAATGTAAAGAAATTTGCCTCAAAATTTTTATTCAAAGTATATTTATAAATAAACAAGGGCATGTATGATGATGACTTTACGTTGTTTTGTGCGTTCTAAAAGAAAGGACAAATAGGACAAGACTTGTGTTAATAGACCAAATCGGATAAACCTTAAGATAAAAAGGAAAGGAAGGCAAGAAGAGGCAAGACAACAACTACCAACAACAAAAAACTGAGAGAAACAAGTTAACCCTTTCCATTCGCACATCCTTCGTTTTCGTAGCCCTCTATACATGTGCCCTGATTGATGTGAAATTTAGAGAAGGATAACACGCTCCGTGCAATTTTGTCACTGTTCTTCAAACGACGGGCCCGTCTACCTCTCTGGCGACTCAACAAAAAGCGAGACTGACTGAAAGCAGGAGAAAAATGGGAATGTTCTGTTCTGGGAAAGGTGAAAAATGACAGGTTCCAGATGCAAATCCCTTCCCCAAGTCACATTATGATGATGAGTGTTCAGTTTTGCCAAAATTTGTCATGCTATATGTGTATACATATTTTTTGTGGGAGTTGCGTCGAGAGGCATGAAACAATTGAGAAAAGATGAGAAGAAGTTTTGCCAGCAGCAATAAAAAAAACTGGTTCATAGTCACACAAAGCTTGAGTCTGTATTTAAATATCCAACCATACAATTTTCTTTTTTGTTTGGCTGCGTCGTCGTCGCGTCTGACATCGACATCTTTTGTATCTCTCGCCCCAACAACATCCTCCGCATAATCTATGCAACAGTTTATGAATTACTAATGTGACACAATGCTGCTAACTTCTTAACACACCACACCACCACCACCACCGTCACCGTCACACAACCACAAACTAAACTATAATAGTCTTTTTGCTAATATAGCATATCGCAAGAAAAATGGATTTTTCGGCTCGCTTCATATTTTACAAACAACACAAAAAAATGCATGCTCTGTAGCGCTCAGCAGAGCGCAGACATACCGCGATCCCTCGGCAACATGGTTTTCGTTTCGTCTTGTAGCGTTTGACATTTATTATGAAATCATTTTTTTCAAAGGGGTTACCATATGAAGTGGAGGAAAAAGCAATTATTATTGTCACTAGACAATTATTATGATTATGATTATTGCTATTCTCTTCTTCTTCTTCTTTTTTTTTGCTTTGGGAAGAAGGCGCATTTGGCAACGAGCGCAAGCCAAAACGGTTGAGCACGTTTTCCCTTGTTTTATTAATGCTCTCTTGTCAAGTATACATTATCTTCTGCTCCCTTTTTTCGCAATATGAATGTATAGCCCTCAATGGTGCATTTATAGTTTTTCCTCTTTGCCGGTTTAGATCACGATGATGAAAATTATTACATTTTTTTTTCTTCTAGTGTCGTCCTCCTATCTTAATACAATCTGCCACGGCCGGCCGACAAGAGGCAAGAAGGATGGGTAGAATGTGATGGGTCGATAAAGAAGATTAACGCAAGGGAGAGAAAAATATTGTATTCTTTATTCACTCACTTTTTATATATATATGCGTCTTCTTCTGTGAATGTAAGAGAGAGAGAGAGAGAGAGAGACTTATACATTTAAAGTTTTTAACTTCCTCCTTGCGCCCCAGCACTACAAACAAAAAATATACAGCACTACTCAGGAGAAGGAGAAATCCTGTTTCGTCTGCTCTCTCAAAGGATTAGCCTCCGTTGGAAACGAATTGAAATTAAAAATAGAGAAACGAATTTCCTTTGAAATGATTTCTTTTCTTATGCTCAGCTTCAGTTCTCATCAGCGTATTATGAAATATGAGCGAGATGACTGTTATAATGAATCGGAAACAAAGTCGATTATTTAAAGATGTGTGTATGTGTGTGTGTGTGTGTGTACGGCGGCGGGGCTGATGTGGGTTTGCACGGCGGAGGAGAGCATTGCAGAATGTAGGGACAGAGCACAAAAGATGGATCTTCATAATACTTTTTATTTTTTATTTTGAATTTGCAGAGACGATACACATTCATACACATTTCCCAATCCCAACTCGTCGTATTTTTTATTATTACTAAGTATTTTTTGTTTCTGAAGGGAAGAAGAGAGGAAGATGAAGATGAAGAAAACAAGATCCTTTATATTCCTTCTCTCCTCTCCTCCGCTCTACTCTTCTGCTAGTTATAAACATAATATAGCATATTTTTTGTTGTTGGATGTGTTGTGTGTGCGAAATTCATAAATTTTTAATCTAAACTAGGCCCCATAAACAGCGGAGATTGTCATAAATATAATTGATATGATTAAATGAGTTATTTAACTAGACGCTGTTGTGTATGATGAATAATTATGATGATGGTAGACTACTACTATCCGGGTATGTTTCTGCTGGCAGTAGTATATAATATGCTACATGCAGGGAGACGCCAAAAACGTAAAAACTTCATTTCCTCCGTTATCTTCTCTCCCTCTCTCTCTCTCTCTACAATTGCAATTGGGATATTTCATCATGGGATGATGCTAGTCTAGCTCCCTAATAAAATCAAATGTCCCATTTATGAATGCCATAATAAATTTGTGTGTGAGGAGAGTTGAAAAAAAATATAATATGAAATTTCCCGAGTGTGCATTTCCTTTTGTGATAATCAGATCATATAATAAATATATATATATATATATTTCTATATTTTTTTTATTATTACAACTTGCTCCGATGTACAAATCATGTGACAAAATGTACTAAATACTGTTCGCTCATCCGTTCAATATGATAACGATATGGAGGCCGCGTCAGAAGAAGAAAACACAAGAGTGAAGGAAAATGCTGTAACAACATGTGAATTACTTCGTTTTTTACATTCTAATTCTCTTCCAAGGCCTGAAGAATGAAATACAAAGTTTTATTCTGTCTCTCTCTCTCTCTCTCGCTCTCGGTGGATGAGATAGCCCCGTTAGCTCACTTTTTATTTTCTTCTTCTCTTTTTTTTTTCCTCCCGGTTGTGACATATAAATGGAGGAAGTGTGGTGAGAAAAAAAGCTCTGTGCGAAAACTATGTTATTATTATGACACTAATATTCATATTTTATGAGGTGTACCGGTTGCGAACTGATGAATAGCTTGCACACACTCACTCTCTCGCGCAGTAGTGCTAGAGAGACGAGACGTTTTAGGTTTTACACCGGTTTTGAATGTTTTACAGATATGCATTTGCATACCACCACCACCACGTCCACGTCCATATTATCTCATTATTGTATAGGTTATTCTCTCTCCGTCATGTACAAAAGGGGAAAATGGAAAGTGCACAAAAATCATTACGTCTTTCTTCGGCATCCCAATCAAATCTGATTTTTATCGTCCGTAGCGTGGTGTACATATTATATACAACCAGCCCACATTCACACAGAAAAAAAAATGTTATGTGAAAAAAACATTCCGCAGTACAGCATGGTGCAGCAGCGCAGTAATACTTTTGCCCACACTTGGACCCATCTGAGATGATGATGATGATGTGTTTTTATACAATCATTCATGATGCATTTTGAAATGTACGTAATCTTTTTCTGTTAAAAAATGCCAGATAGATAATAATGCTGCAATACGTAATACAATGCTGCTGTTGCGTTTTGCGATCCACAAAAAGGGAAACTTTTCGTGTCAGTATGACGAGGTGCAGTTGCGTGACGTGTGTGTACAACTGGGGATGATGAAGTGCGCACTCGTTAAATAAAGCCACACCATGTCTTTACATTGTTTTACTAGAGAGAGAGAGAGAGAGAGAGAGAGAGAGAAGAAACGAAATTAAAAGGAAAGTATTCGAGTGATGATGAGCACACGAAACGAAATGCCAAATCTATAGTCCGCCTATTTTTGTGGGTGTCTTCTTCTTGGCTTCCTTTTGTGTGATCATCACATTATTATCGTCGATATTGTTCTCAAGCATTTCACAATCTCCTCCTCCTTTTATCTCTGCGGAGACACACTCTCTCATTAGTTGCTCGCTATAAGGTTGTCACGACGGAGAGTGGTGTGGTGTGGTGTGGTGTGTAGAACAATTTTATCATTTATTTCCCCTCGAACAAAAGCGGTTCTGAGAGGAAGTGAGGTTGCGGGGAACAAGAGCGAGAGAGACAGAGAGAGAGAGAGAGAGAGAAACAAACAGAGAAGAAGAAGAAGTAGAAAAAAGCGAACAAGATACATCTCCAAATTGGCAGTGTTTAACAGTTGACCTGGTGCCAAATTGAGAGAACAAGTAAAAGACAAATCTCATCACAGCTCATTGTCTTCCCCCATATAATTTCCATTGGTTGGATGGAAGTGATGGTGCCCAAGCTTGTACAAAAGAATTCAAGGAGGTGACACGCCAGAGAAAAAAAACAAGGGGAGAAATATGTACACTCCCATTAGATTTGAAATACTGAGACAACACACGCATAATGCATGACAAACATTTTAAAAATTATGGATTATGTCTACCGACGACGAGGTTTAGTTTAGCTGATGATATCCTGGCTGGAATCTCTCTCTCTGGTTGCCTCTTACCACGTTACTAACTACGTTTGCGGGACTTTTCCTCGGATTCACACATTCCCACATACCACCCCACATAGTACGTGGAGGAATGGCTTTGGCGATGATAATCGCAGTGACGATGTGATGTCGTTCTGGTATAAAAGATGGGCATGCGGGTCTAGCACGCTACAACGTACGTACATGTTTTTGGTTGGAGACATTTCCAAGACAAAGGGGAACACAATAAGCCCTCCGTTCTGGTGGAGTAATTACTTTTTTTCTCTTCTCTCTCTCTCTCTAGAAATTCTCAACTTAAGTAGAACTGATGAGAGCAAAAGTTTGGCTTCGTGTGGCGTACTGATTATACTGATGTATCATCACACGTGGGTGATCACACTCCTATCCTCTATGAAATATGACAGATGATATAATGAGCGTATCAGGATCATCATCAAGAGATTTTTTTCTTTTATCCAACCATACAATAAAAAAGTGTTTAGGAGGAGTGTGTAGGAATAGAAATGCTATATGTCGTGTTACGAAAAAAACGAGATGGTATTGCCTTTGGAAAAAGAACATTCTTCCATTATCATTTATTCAGGGTAGTAAGCAAGCACGTGAAGATGGGTTGTTGTATGGGGAACTGTGAATTTTCCATTCTCTCGTAAAACTGCCACACAGCCTAATATTTATTGTGGTAGTTTATACCAGCAGCAGAGAGCAGAACAGCTAAACATTCCCTTTATGATTTTCTTAGGATTATCGAGATAATTGTGGCGACGGAGTAGAGGAGAGCCGGGTTTTTATTCCGGATCGGAACGCCATGATGATATAGGATTTCATTCTGAAAAGAATGCGTGACATGCAGTAGTCGACCCTTGTACAAAAAAGTATTATTAGTCTTTTGTTTCGTTACAGTACTCGCAATTAGGCATGCTTATCAGGCGAGCAAAACACATGGTTCAACTCTCATTCAACGGTTGACTCCTCCGCATTTGAATTCCTTTTTGTGTGCCCTCCATCCAACTTCGTATGCTACCCTGGTGGGGTGCGGCACGGAGATGCAGAAGGAGGGATAGTATTTCTTCAGCATATATATATTTTTTAACTTTTTTTAAAACCCAGCCAACCCTTATCTTTCCAAGTATAACAGTGCTTCAACTTGGCATTTAAAAAAAAAACTTCTTCTTCTTCTTTTTCCCCTTAAAAGTGAAAACAACTTCTGACTGTGGAAAAGCCGCCACATTGTTTTTATTGTAGTTTTCTTAAAAATTCAAAAGGTTTTCACTAGCGAGCCCCTTTTTATTCCTTTGGAGTGATAATGATGATGGAATGGAGGCACCCAGACTGCTGCTCTATCCCCACAAAGAATTGGAACTTTTTCCTAAAAAAAAGGTCATGTAGATACGGCTAAAATACATACACATTCATTATTAGACTGACTAAACAAAGTTGACTAGGCAGGAGGACTACTTTTTTTCGCTTATTTTTCCCGAAAAGAAAAAACACTGGTGCTTGTATGCATAGAAGGAAAAAGTAAACTTTTTTATTCCATCATCATTCCATCCCCACAATGGAGAGAGAATGAAAAAAAAACTTCACCAGAGGAAAAGCAAGTTTGGAAGAATAAAAGGAAAAGCAAGAAAGCATTAATTCAGTAGAGTCAAAATATATATACGAGGACGACGTCGAAGCTTTTTTCTCTTTCCACTTGTTATTCTTTCTCAAGAAAAAAAGGGAAGCTTCTGTGGAAGAAGAAGAAGGAGAAGAAGAAGAAGAAAATCATTAAAAGAAAGAAAAAGAGGACCAGGCCTACACCACCCCCTTACGAACGTTAGTGTGTGGTATAGCACACACACACATATTTTTTTTACGAATGAGATAAAAAGATATCTCTTTTTAGACAAAAGACGAAAGAATGAAGGCACGAGGGAAAGAAAGAGGTGAGCCCTTTGGCAAACTTTCATGCTTTCTCCCTAAAAATTGTGTGTCTCCTTTTTTTCCTTTGATTTTCTCATTTTGCTGTGCTCACATTATTCTTGTGCAGCCCCGTTATCTTTTCTCCTGCTCGGGACTGTAAAAAGGAGGAAAGAGAGAAAGAAAAAAAAACGGAGGAGAAAAAAGTTTTTTTTTTCTCTCTTTCTCGATTCTCGCTTCTTTTTTCTCTCTTCTTCTTCTTCTTCTTCTTAGGAAGTCCAATTTGTTAAGAGTGTATTAAGAGGAACAAGAAGAAGAGTAGGCCACCATCCCAATAATTCATATTGGTCAAGTTTCATTCATTCCAGCAGCTTGGAAACGACGGAAAGAGTGGGTGGTTGGTGCATGGTGGTTTGTCAATGAAACTGTTTCATTATCGATATCCATATTTATTCCCAATCTTAATCTTATACTCGCTGTAACGTAAACGTCGTCGTGGTCGTAGAAGTAGTCTAATCATAACGGTAATACGACGGGCGGTTGGGGGAAAGTTGTGTGTTTTGTATTTCAAAACGTAATTTCCATGACCTAATGATGATGATGATGATGATGGGTGGTTCAATGATGTGATGATGATACAGACTCGTTTTGTCATCATCAGTGCTCACAACACCACCCTGCTACCCTTCTGCTCTCTGTTTCTACATGGCATATGTACTACAAAGAGAAACGAGATCAAAGGGAAGCACATGGGATGGGTGAATGTTAGTAAAGGAAAAGCCACAAAGAAAGTTTGCTTTTTGTGAAATAACATACATATATTATACAAACGTAACATACATGTATAAACATAATATATAAATATTATGTAGGGCATAATAAAGGCACAGTCAGTGCATTCACGATGCAGGGATAAAGGTATGTAGTTTTTTGGGGGGGATTTTTAAGAGAAAAGGGGAAGTTTAGGGGAAGACTGGGCAAGATTAATACAAATCTAATGCATCCTTAACAACAACAATAATAATAATAATAATAATGTTGGAGTGGGAGAATGATGATTCTCGTAGTAAATAATAATATGGTGATCAAATATTTAACATTGGTCGACTGGATGGCTCTCGTTTTCGTCGACTGTGTAAAGAAGAGTCACAAGGATGCGGGTTTAGACAAAATATGTATGAAACCTCGGCGGCGTTCAAATGGAGTCATCATAATTTTTATGGGGATTTGTCGATTTTTTTTTTGGTTTGGCTTCGAGTATTGAAGCATGCGGCAATCAACACAAGAAATGGGCACGGAGGGGACTCTGTTGGATTATTGAAGGGAGTCCATTTGGGGACTCTCTCAGTGGAGTTCAGTGTCCGAATTTCATTTAATATTTATGATAATGATCATTGTGATCCGTAGATGAAACATGAAACCCAAATCTGCTGTATTACAATGCGTAGCACATTGTAGTTTTATGAGTGTACGGGAAAAAATTGTATAATCATTTCGGTGTCCATTGTCAACAGCAACTTTTTCTTTTTTTGTATTTATATATATGTATACTCTTTTGAGGACAATTCCGACCATTTCCTTTTTTCTCCATGGTTTCTGCGTCTTCCTTATTTGCTGTGTCGAATTGTGCGCCCGAAAAGAGGCAGATAACAAATGTGCAAGATGAGAATCACAAAAGCGGAGAGCAAGTGCGCCCCATGAGGGAAGACGATAGCTCATACTTCACAATCAAAAACCGATCAGTATCGGTTGACCAGTTTGTTTTGTGTGTTTGGCCAGCGACATATTATGGTGGTGAATATCCTGTTTGATTATTATGGATTCGTGAGCATTCAGTGAAAGTGGGACCACAATGGAAAGCGGGAGACGACGGAGTGAGGAGTCGTTAAAAAGGCCCAAAGAATTGTTCCACCTCTCTGCTGCTTTTTCCCATACATCCATTATTCCAACCACCCTACGATCCCCACACAATTCCCCTTTTCTGGGCCCAACAAAGGGAGTCGGGCAACAAAAGGGAAAGACACACGGGACCAACTTGAACTTTTCTTGAGAATGTGGGCTTGTTAGGCATGTGGAAGGGTGGTGTGGTGCAGCAGTAGTCGTGGCTGGTGGGAAAAAGTGAAAGGAGGCTCGAACAATACAAAACCTTTCCTTCCTCCTCCAGAAGCCACTTTAGCGGGCAAACAATTGGCCGTCGTTTATTTTGTCTAGACAAGAAGAAGGCAACAAAAAATACTGTATATATCTTCCTCACCCCACCAGTCCAACTACGCTGCTGAAGGTAGGAAAAAAGGGAAATTTGTGGGGATCCCCCATTGACAAAGGGAAAATGCACCCAGAGAAATTACACAAGGAAACGAACCCAGGAGAAAAGAAAACCGGAAGAATTTATTGAGACTTTATGTATATCCATGGATGCGTGTATACCTTCACAACAATAATAATCCACTTGAAAGCATAATATTCAGTGTGATGACTGCAACAGTAGCAGTAGCAGCAACGATTCCCATTTACATTGAACTTATTGCAGACTTATATATATATACTTCCGTGTTGGATCCTTTATTGGGACCTAACCGACCAGAAAGTTTTTTTTAGGGGGAGACACGCAGCCATGGAATGATCATTGATGGTGTTCACAAAAAAAGGAATTGATCTTTACAAGTCGGAAGGAACACGCATATCGAGAGAGAGAAAGAAAGTATATTATTTTGGTAGTGATTCCTAATATGCATTTGGAGGAGTAAGAGGTATTAGGAGGATATATATGTATATATCCATATAAAAATGGGTATGTGGATGGAGATGTCACGCACAAAAATCATTCAAGAGTCAATAGAGCATAAGCAATAAATATCCTATTCTCTCGATACCTTCCATTCCGCATCCAACTATACTATACTCCCAGTTTTTCTTATTATTCCAGAGGAGTGGAGTTTGGATGTGATTTTTATTTTGCTTACTGACTTGAACATCAACACTCAACTTTCAACACATGCAGTCATGCATGAGTCTCGGATTGATAATGCAGAAGAAGGGATTTTTTGGAGGAGCAAAAGTGAAACAAAAAAGGAAGAGTGATGATGATGATGATGCACAATGTGGGATCGTTGACCTTTTTCCCAACAATGATGATCCTGGGTGATGATGATGATTAGAAAAACAGACAGAGAGATGCAGTTAGTTGCAGTCAGGAGGGCCGGATAGACGGACGGACGTGAAGGCTTCGTTAATTTCAACAATTGGCCAAGAAAGGGCTGAAAGAAGCTCGCTTTTATCGAAAGGGTTGTAAATAACCATCAAACCTAAATGCTTCCATGTTATCGCTAGCTTGATATCGCCACCAACAACAAGCAAAACCCACAAATTACTAAAAGGGGGTGTAATATATATATATAGCCAGGGCCAAGCTCTCAAATTGCATGCACGTCGAACTTGTTGTTGCTGCTCTTCCCTTCCTTCTGGTGCGCCATATTAATATCATTATCCTTCCCGAATCTGAATTGGTTTTTATTGCAACACCATCATCATCATCGTCACAACCAGAGATTCACACATTTTCTTTCTTTTCGATTGCAAGAGCTGAAGAAGAAGAAGAAGAAAGAAAAAAATGACAAAGTGGAAGTAGACATCGGTCGGGGGTTTCAGCTCTATTTTATACAGCCTCTCTCTCTCTCTCGCAACCACGCTCTCCATCATATATCAGTGTTTTTGAGCTGCAGTGTATTGTGTTTTTGTAAACATTGGTTGGAAAAACTAGTAAAAAAATAGACATGCTGAAGGATACACATGCAACCTCTCCGTGTATACTTTTTATGTGTCTGGTTTGTGTCAAGCATTTCGACATTTATCTCTTCAAGTGTTTTCTTCCTTTCTTTGTGGATTCCTCTCTCTCTCTCTCTCTCTCTCCCTCTCTCTCCAAAGTTGAGCGAGCATTTTCTGAGGATATAATGTAAGAAGGAATAAGGATAGAGAGAGAGGAGTGAAAAAACACAACGGTTTAACAAGACACACTGCGCTAGACAAACAGAACACAATGCTCGGCTCAATTGGATTGGTTGAGTGAGTTGGAAAGTGAGAAAGGAAAAAAAAGGAATTGTAATGGAGCAACAAAAGGGATTGAAGAAGGGTTGGATTTTTTTTCTCCTTCTTCTTCTTCTCTTCCTCCTTTCAATGGATAATGGTCAATGTTGCGAGATGTTTATTCCTCCTCCTCCTCCTTCTTCCACCACTACTTTTTTATATATACATTTTTTTTTATATTTCTGTAACATCTTTTCTTTCTCAACTGGTTCCTTTTGTGTGTGTGTGTGTGTGTGCCCTGGTGGTGCACTGCACACAGATTGATTTAATATGAGCATGAGAGCACTTTTGTCCGCTTTCAGAGAGAAGTGTTAATTTTTGAAAAATGTGAGTAGATACAGTAAACGATGCGCAATTACATATTGCTTCAATTGTAGGGCTTAAAAAGGAGTGGGTATTTTTTATTTTTTTTTGCTTTTGTGTGCGACCGAATTCATTACATTATTCAATTCTCTGCTGTTTCGCTGGGTGATATGTGATGTGATGATGCTGATGATGACACATTTGAAGCCGAACATGTAATAAAAAGTTTATACAATACAACAGCGACACAGGAGCAGCAGCGACATTCCTTTGTGAAATCTTTGGTCTGTCTGTCTGGTGTTGCTGGACATTAGAATGATAATAAACAGGATTGAAGAATGTATTAAAAAAAACTTTTATTTTATGTTTGAGTCAGAGTTTGTGTGTAGCCATCCAACCAAAAAAGACCCTTATGCCCAACGATTCACACAATAATACATAATACGAATATATACGCTGCATGAGTGAATAGAAAAAGATCCTTTTCGCTAAATTGTGTTAAATAACAATTGCATGCTGCTGCTAATGCTGCTGCTGCATTCGATTCCATCTCCTTTTTAAATATCTTTGAATGCTGGACATGTGGACGTGGACACATTGATATTGCAACCATGTTTTTGTTACAAGTGATGAGCCCATTTATTTAAATTTTTATTATTGTGCTTCCCTTATACATCGTCGTCACAATTCGTCACTGCACACGGCTGAGCTCTGAGCTCTTGCATATGAGCAAACCCATCTCATTGGTGGACCATCAGGTCAGTAGTCTTGAAGAAAGACGGGGTGGTTATTTCTTTCACACAGAAGCAGCCATCTTGCCATTGTCTTTCTATTATTTATAGACCATGTAAGTGAAACGGTGGTGGTGCGGTGAGGGAGCAGGAATTATAGTAGACGCTATATATTATACTCACCACCACCACTCTACGCTTTTATACCGATTTCAACTTACAATCAGTCAATGCAATGTATAACAGCGAAGGATTACTTAAGACAAGACAAGGTCTTATCGTCATGACACCACTCCTTTTCTCTCCATTCAATACTTTTTTTTTGCTTTTTTATATATATATATATATATATATATATATGTATATATATGAATAATAATAATGATGATGATGATTCTTGTGTCCTGCAAGGTTGACTCTTTACTGTTTCTCTCTTATTGCATCATATCAAAACCACATGCAATCCGGCTATAAAAGGGTGGTTGTTTCATTTTTGGGGTGTACATTTTTTGACAGAGGAGGAGAGCGACAGAAGACATTAATCTTAAACAATCTTATTCGTCCGTCTTTTCTTGTTTTTCTTTTTTCAAAATAAAAATCATTAACAGATAATAATGATTGCGTTGAGAGGGAGAGGAATAAGACAAGACATGGGCACAAAGCTAAAAAGACGCTCTACATGATACATAATAATAATAATAATATTTTAAAGCAGCTGCAGAATATATATGAAGAAATGCATTGCTCTTTTAAAGAGACCTCACTAACACACATACTTAATATATTATTCCCTATTCCCCAGCCAACCCTTTTGTCGATTAGCACATCACAATCATTATCATCTTTTTAAAATGTATCACAGAGAGAGAGGACAAGATAACCGGTATAAAAGGATGGAGATAAGACGCTCACATTTAAAAAAAATGCATAAACTCTACCAACCATATATATATATATATATATATATGCGAGCTTGATTTATACGAGCGTACATTCTGTACAATAATTAAAAAAAATAAATGATATGATCTTGTTGAAGGTCTCTCTCCTCTTTTTCACGTAAAGTAACAGTGGTTTTTTGTATAATAAGTTCGTAGTGCTTGGCGTGGTGACCTTTAACTTGATCACTACCGGGCGGGAGGTCAACGACGACGATGCAAGAGAGAGAGAGAGAGAGAGGCTTCCAATCCCATAAAAATGTGAGGATGACGATGACGATGAAGATATATAGATATAATAACATACAACTAGTTGATGATCGTGATCACCAAGTAATTTCCACTTGACTCATTTCACAAAAATATCCCACTTTACGATTGTTGTTGAGAGGATGACGAGCGTGATTTGATGGGAGAATAGAAAAAAATAACAAGATAAACTGAACAACTCCTCCAAATAAAATAAAAAATATAAAAAATTAACCCTTCTCCCTGCTTTTCTTCTTGCTCAACCTGACTGACTGGTGATGATGATGGTTGTTACTCAATCGCGCGGGGGAGAGAATAAACCAGCAGCCGGCAGATAGTTAATTTTCGTCAAGATAATGAAAGAGCTGAAAAAAATGATGAAATATGAAGATAATACGTATAAGAAAAAATATATGTGCGCAGTGTGTGTAATCATCAATTGATTGCATTGTCTCTCATCTCTCTCATCAGCAAAAGATACACGTACGAACCTATGTACGTACTTACGTATATGCATATACGTTACGTTGTGTAATAAATATATATTTTTTTTAAAGATTGCTCCTTAACTTTGATCACTCCTCGTCAATTAAATATATATACCTAAGTCAGCTGAATTAAGTTAACCTTGGTCAATCAAACAAGAGCATATGGAGAGACAGAGGCTTTTTTAAGCGTTACAAAAAGATTTAAAAAAAAGAACCTGCACAATTAACTTATTTAAAACGACGCTTCTTCAACCTTTTTGAAGCGTGGTGGATTGCACTAATTTCATTTAATCTAGAATTTTTTTTTCTTCTCTCTCAAGCGAACCTTTTCCAACGTCACGACGACGACAACATTTCGGTTGTGAATGAGGGAATCAAACAGAGCCAACAAAAATCAGCCTCGTCGTAAACTAACTAACTTGTGTATGAAAATATATAATGCATCCTTTGAAACAAGTTGATTTGATTTGACAATAATAATAATAATAATACTAATAATAAAAGTCAGGAGAGGAGAGGGGATATGGGATGGATGGCTTTGCAGATTTGGCAAAAGACAATCGATGTCATCCCCAATTCTTCAAACGGAACAGTAATATAATAAAAAAAGGGAAAACATTAAAGAAGGACTTGAAAGTTGACATTAAGGAATTCCCCCGTATTTTTATTTTTTCTATCCTCTCCTCTTCCTCTGAAGTCTGCTTGTATTTGCTTGAAGAAAAATGAATGAAACGACTAATTTAGTCTTGGCAAAGAGTCCTCTTTCTGTCTTAATAAAATTACTGGATACTTTTATATCTTTCTTCTTCTTCTTCTTCTTCTTCTTCTACATATTTCCATCATCATCATGGTCTGGGTCTCCTTGGGAGGCACGCGTTCCTTTTCCCTCCGTCAAGAGACTAGACGAGGTGGAAAAGTAATCGCGACTTTCGCCTTTTGTCTATAATATTATGTATGTCTACAGTAGTTTGTTAGTGGGAGCGGAGTGCGAGGTGACTGACATGACGGCAAAGGTTTTTTTCTTCTTCATATACTTAACATGTATCCTTATAATACTTATTTACACAGTGACAGGATTTTTTCTTCTTCTTCTTCTTCTTCTTCTTTGAATGATCAAAATAGACTGGTAATGAACGTAATTTGACAAGATGATGATGATGACGATGAGAATGTAAAAATGGGAGGAATTCGGGACGACGACTACTACGACTTCTTGGATGGATGACGGGCTAGCTAGCTCATTTTTTTACAACTGATTACACGGGAGGAATTTCCTCAGAACTGGGACTCCCTCTGAAAAGGTTGTGCAAATGAGGAGAACAATCAATTCCCAATAAGTTATTGGGACGAATGACGTCAACTTTCTTTTACTGCACCACTTTTTCATGTTCCTTCCTGTTGTACTTAAAACTCTCCTTCTCCCTAGACGTTTTGGCTTTTTTTTTGAAGGTTTACAGTCATGACAATAAAAATGAAGAAAAGACAGCTGACAGTTATAAAATGGCGAGAATGCAGGGGGGCTCTTCTTCTACTCATATCGGGGCTTCAACAGTTACTCAAGAAGACAAAAAGAGTGAGACAAAACTATAGCTTGGAATCTTCAAATCTTCTTCTTCCATTTCCGTTCGTGTGGTGAGTTATATAAGTACACCGTAAAAGTAGCAAGTAGACTGGTTTCCCAGAACCTCTCTCTTCCGGATTTTCTGTTTATGAAAGATGCTGTCGAGTTAATGGTGGAAACGTCATTTAAAACTGAGTGTAAACGACAGAAAACAATTACAACGACTGACAGACAACTCATTTCAGAAGGGATCCCGATGCGACTAAGCAAAAAAAAAAAAAAAAAGAAAAAAACGAAAAAAAGAAAACTTGGCCGTGTTTGGTTGGTTGGTTGGTTTGGTGCCACCTAACGATGAGAAATTTTTTAACCCCCTTGTTTACCATTCTGCGTGGTCATGGTATTCTTGTAAATTGACAACGTTGCAAATAACTGTGAAATAACTCCATTCATTCTTTGGAAACTCTGAAACTACACGTACTTGGAACTTTCTTTTATATTCTTACAATTAGATTAACGATTATTAGTGATTTTCTATCCCGTTTTATCTATTAAGGAATATAGGTAGGAGAAATGTATGATGATGATGATGCTGTGGGAGTGAAACATGTCATGCCGTCTTATTTTCTTGGAAAGCTCGAACGAATTTTTATGGCTAACGAGAATTGAGCTAGCTGCATTTGTTGGGGCTGCGCGACTCCTTCATCCCAAGCCTGTCCCGGCGTTGGGTTACAGATTACATGTAAAAATTCCAGAACAATGTGTCCCCTTGTTGGTCACCATTCCGTCCTCTCTCTCTCTCTCTTTCACACCGTGACAAAAAGAAGAGAATTCTTTAAATCCTCCGAGTGCACTGGTACAAGAAGGTATTTAAGACGTTTTAAAGAATACTTAGGTGGATATGGAAAGAATCAAATTTCAGTTTGAACCGAACAGATGAACGGTTAGGCTTCTTTAAAAAGGGGACCTGCCCTGAGTGGAAAGTGGAAAGAACCTTTTTTTGTGGATGATATAAGTATAGGGGTATTTTAAGCATTTATTTTTTCTGGCTAGACAATATTGATATTGACAGTGTATATATTAAGTAAAACTGGAACACCCTGAGACACTTTTTTTCTCTTTTTCCAAGGTATATATATATAGGTAGGTATAAAAGTATATATATCAAAGTTTAAAAACAAAGGCTCGGAAGGGTATATTTAAAACCTGGGTATTAGCATTGTGAGTTCTGGCAGGAAAGCCATTGTTCCCACTCCCACGCCCTGACAAGGTCTCCTTTGGAGTTAAACATGTCAAGAAAATGAATCCGTTTTTTGAGCCTACAAAGACGCTGGCTGTGTATGGCTGAAGAAGAATCCTTCGTTTTCCAAGTACTTTGGGAAGTGTTTGTAAATTATAGTTTTTCGAACATTTAATGACAACTCTTTGCAGACCTTAAAACTAAGTAGAAACTACCTTGCAATTGCCATTGCCTCCCGTCGGTTCAGTCATTTACATTTGATGGATGCGTTGCCCATGTAGTACAGAAGACAGAGAAAAACAAAGCATGTAATGAGATGAGATACCGATACGCCAACTTTTTTACGAATTGACATGGGAAAAATAATGAACAAAAAGCCACTTTTTGTTTTAGCAGTGAGGAGAAGGTCGATTCTCAGATTGAATGCCAGAACAAGGGTCCCTCTCTTTTGTAGACACATGTTTCAACCAAGTAGCAGGCAGGCAGGCAGGCAAGGGGAGGAAAAGGAGTCAAAAATAATTCCTTCTTTGGAAAGCATTAATGACGATTTCCCTTGTTTTGTTTACAGTCCCGTCCGAAAAAAAGTTATAAAGATTTCTGTCTTGTAACTTCTCTCCTTTTGTTTTTACATTTTATATTTCAACTCAAAAGCTCTCCACGGAACCTTAGCCAGAGCAAGGCAAAGGCATAAGAGCCAGGAGTCGCGTTTGACCGTCTCTCGTCACATGTGTGCTTTTACAAATAACAAAAATGCACAACTGCAATAGACTCTCGGGGCGATGATGATGATGACGGCAACGGAAAAAAGCCCCAAATGTAACAACAAAAGCACACATTGTGAGTCATTGTCTTGAAAACAAAAATTGTATGGGAATGTCTTAGAATGGTTCCCACTGACTCCTCTCAGCCAATTCCGAGATGGAAAGCCTTGTTAATTATCCTTACTCCTTCTAGGGAACCTCCAAGGTGTTACAAATCTATCCTCACATGTGTAACTGTTTAAACTGGGGCCAAGACCTGAGTCCATACATCTTTCTTTCATCTTCCTCTTGTTTTGTTGTTTTAAGTGTTCTTCCCATCCGACTTGAAGTTCCATGTATGGAAGGCGACTCGGCTCGGCTACGCGCTCGGGTATCAGAAAACGGGACAAATTGCTTATTGACAGAGAGGCATACATACATCCACCAGAAAGGCACAATGCAATGCAATGAATACAGAGAGCTTTCCGTCGTCGTCGTCGTCGTCCCAACAAAGTGTAATGCACCCCCACCCGCCCGCCCGGTTTCTATTCGTATTATTATTATTATTATTGTACCAGGACGACATGGGACATTTCCATTGTCGTTCCATTCCTATTTTAAGGATTTTTTTCAGGGTATTCTTAGCCAGCAGAACACATTTATCCTTGTGTAATTTGATATGAAAAGTTTGACTAAAAAAACCGGAGGAATTGTAAACGAGGGTTTTCTTTCCTTCTTTCCTTGAAAGAAATGAACCATCATTTATTCCTGTGTGCATTTACAATCAGGGCTGTCAGGCAGGGTGGTGGTGGGTTTATATAGCTCCACTGCACTCTATCCTGCAATGACGGCAAGACATATATATTAGTAGTACGTTAAGAGCGAGAGGCTACAAACAGATTTTGACGGACTTTTGACTCCTGGAAAATTTCAGAAATCCTGTTATTCTCAAGGATTCCTTTGTTTTTACGTGGAGAGAAACCAGACATTGTCATAATTTCCAAATTTCCAATCCAGCTTTGTGTATATATTATACTTCATCCATCCTATTATTATGGATGCTTACTTTTTGTGTATACACAAAGTCAAAGTACAAAAGCATTCTTTCAATCCTGCTTGCTTCTAATGCTGATGCTGATGCTTTTTTTGGTAGGGAAATGCATGCACCATGTTATAAGTTCAGTGTTCTTCTATCAGCATGCCACTCTTCTTGGATGTTGGTGGTGGATGGCAGCATGGCAAACAAAAAACTGATTGGTTTAGTGCAAATAAACAATTTTGAATGTTTAAACCACTTCAACAAAAGAAAGGAAGCGAGAGAAGGAGCCTGCTTCAAGGGGGGAAAATAATGGAATCTTCTTTACTTATTCATACATTAATAGCTTGTCTGTGATAACATGACAATTCGCCTGATAAGAAAAAACCGCTTCTTTTTTTCTCGTCTCTAGAGGCTCTTCAGAAACTCAAACGAAATGGATTGCACCGTCGTCGCGTCCTCATATACAGCCAATACAGCTAGTTCAAGTCTGACTGAATATGTATATACCTACATGTCGTCGTGAAATACAGCAAATTCGAAGACATATAATATTTCGACTATATCATATATATGCAAACAGCCATGCGGACAGTGATATGTGTGCCATGGTGGTGGCAGGGCAGGAGGACGTATGCAAAGAAGAAAAATGTGGAATTGGCAGTAATGCCAATAAAATATGCTAATATTCCTCTGCCACACGGCATCAACAATTTCCAAAGTGGAACATGCACATCATTTTCAGCATAGCAGCCAGCTAATATATAGAGCTCCAAAGGGAATCCAAAAAAGTAGGTAATGCCCAATTCACGCTCCCTCCGCTCCCTGATTGCCCAACGTGGATGTCCTCATCATCAAAGGCTAATTAGTTCAGAGAACAATTAGCGAAAAGTGAGTTTTGCCTGATGAGCTGGTATTCTTGAGCATGGATGGATGCTCATGCTCACTACTGATCATCAACTTTTGTGTTCTCATCAGCCAGCCAGCCCCCCTTCAGATCCACAGATGGACCAAGTCAACTAGATAAATTATCTATTCTTTTTCCACCGGGAAATAATAGGCTTTTCTCTGGGAGATAGAAAACAAACAAGAGAGGTGGGGTGAGATACATATATCGACGAGGTGGAGGAGTAATAGTAATGAGTATAGTACGTTGTATATACATACGTATAATCCTCGAAACCATATACTTTTTTTGTCCCAATTTACATTGTATTTGTAGCGGCATGGGCATTGTGAAGTAATGTGTATTATTGCTTTTAGCAAAAGAAGACACAAAGTACCGCTCATTCATATTGTCAGTCTTTCTCTCTCTCTCTCTCTCTCTCTCTCAAAAGAAAAAACAAAGTTCTTTTTTTCCTCCTCACTCCCTTTTTTTGCCCATTTTTTAGGAAAATCCTACCGATTCTTCTGATCTTCACCGCCAATCCATTTACTCTCCGTGGAGAACAATATATATCGAATCCATTATATGGGCGAAGTGAAGAAAAAAAAATCCCTAAGCAGCCGTGTTTTTTTATATACAAATGTATACTGTTTTAGGTTGAAATTGTAGACATGTTGCATAAACAGACTGCACGTCAGACCTCATTATCTCCTCCGCTTTGCCCTATGTTCTTTTGTAACTGATTAAATGCATTCTGCTAATAGCTCTCTGCAGTCGTAGTGGGAGAAAGAAGAAGGGTGCCCCTTGTGAAATGGCTATATATATATATATATATGCCTTACCTCTGTGCCACTCACTCTTCTTCTCTCCTGTTTTATGCCCTGTGTGCATTCAATTTGAAAGCTTTGTTGCTCCCCGTCACTTCCATTATTTTCACGTAAATAACCAGAACATTTGATTGTTCACTCGGATGCGAAGCGAAGATGCGCAATGTGATGAATTTTCCCATTTACACTTACCCCTTCTCGTGACGTGACGTGACGCACCTCAGGAATGCAAACAACACGGGAATTGAAATGTGAAGACTGTGTGCTTCTTTTTGAATCACACTAACTAAACGCTATATAACCTTTTTTTGTAAATGCTAAAAAAACACAGAGTTGCGTATATAAAATGATGCTCCTGACTGCATATAAAAAAAATGTAATATTACCGTGTTTGCCAACAAGCTTAAATGGCCTACATTTGTGAAACCCTTGTAAAATAATGACACAGTGAGCGAGGGAAGCACGCACAATCTTAAGATGCCAGCTAACGAACTTTATTCACTTTCCTTTCGAGTTCCCTTAATTTTTTAACAACAGAAACAACGGGGTTGTGACAATGTGATTTTCAAGACGAGACAACAAAATAAAAAGCTTGCTGGTGAATCGGAGATTGTCATGCTTCCGCATGCCCCACTCACTCATCGCTCCACAATCCCTTTGTAATAAAATCATCATCTTTCCATCCTCTCCGTAAGTCAAACTGTGAGCGAGAGCTCAGCATTTTAAGCAGCATCGTCGCTAAGTCGATTTTGTATCGAACCATTCCAAATTGTCATCAGTAATCATCATCATCATCCCCGCTTCCATCGTAATGAAGACAATAGTCAATAAGGAGCTCTGAAAAGACGAAATGCACAAAAACACAAAGAATACAGTGTAGATTGGCCTGCGGACAAGCTAAAAAAAATGCTTTTTTATTGGGGCGACTGGGATGACAAAATGCGGCTCTATTGAAAATAGGATTATTATTATTATTACGTGGAAGCCTGCACCCCGTATCAAAAGGGACACAATGGACAACGCACCTCGCCAACAGAAGCAGCACAGTGTACAACAAAAACATATTTTCTGTGACTTTTTCTCTTTGTAAACCAAGTTCGTCTCATCACCATGATGATTATTGAAGCAGGATGATGATGATGTTGTTGATATGCGCATGCAAAATGAATGTAGCGTCCTAAGTACTTATTCTTTTTTTCTGGTATATAGAGGAAGAACCAAAGCCTGGGAAAATGAATGACTAGTGTAGACAAACAAATAGGAAAGAAGCTCTTCTTCTTTCTCGCCTAATTTTGTTGTGTGTCTTTTGCAAAAGATTTATTTCCCTACTCATCCTCTCTTTCAATGAGAATGAGAGAAAAACTTGGAATAATAATATAGAGATACATACATACTACTACGGACGTAGCTCTACACATACATACACACACACACACACACTTTATTATAGTGAGCAGTCAGCTACTTTGTCTTTTGAAGAGTGAGCATGAGGATTTCGAAGAGTGAAATAAAAATGGTGTGGAGTGGCGTTCTCCTAAAGTGTATGTGTATATATGTAGAACTGATAATGATGACAAGGGAGAAATAAACGACGTTTTGTTTCAAGCTTTAAAGCAATAATAAATAAGGTTAATACCACGACAATACCCATTCAACTGAGCATTTTAACATTAGCTTGAGAGGAAAAGAGATTCTTTCCATCCATCCATCCACTGCCAAAAAGATGTTACGACTTTAACTTTTCTCTCTCTCTCTCTCTCTCTCTCTCCCGTCGTCCCGATCTCTGCTCTCCTTCTTCTCAAACTGTTGTTTTCACGGGAAACCCATTCAACCCCGGCAAGCAAGCATAAAAACTAAAGAATAATACTTATAGTTGCGTATAATGGCAGCTTCCCCCGACGATAATGGATTGCTCGGAGAAATAAATTGTGCTGACAGTTGTGTCTCTCTTACGAGCCCTTAAGGTAACATTTCAGAGATCGGTTTCAATTCAATGTCAAACTCAAATGTCATCACGGGCTCGATATTGTTTCTCTCTGTGAGTCTACAACTCTTATACCAGCCAGCCAGCCAGCCAGCCACAGTCACGACACGACAGAGGAACGACAAAACCAGGGTAAATAGACTGGCGATGAAAAACGTAATACTCTTTTTTTTTCCTGTGGAAAAAGGTGCTAAAAAATCTCATTGTGGATGCATCATTGGTTGCGGTTACAGTTGCGTAGAATGAGTTTATTGGATCATCATCTCATCAGCGACATGCATCATTGGATTTTCAACGGGGAACACACAGATTTTTTTCCTTCTCTCTCTCTCTCTCTCTCTCTCTCTCGCCCACAGCTAAAACAACAATGCAGAAAAGGCACGTAGCTAATATAATGATCTATTTTTAATTCCTGGTATTAGCATTCTTTTCCTCTTGTCTCCTTTTGGTTTTCTGGGACCATATCCGATATGATTCGATGGGAAATAATAATGAGTTCTGCTCAGGACAGACACATTTATTTTTAAAAAATATCCCTCCTCGCCAGAGAACCAACATAATAGACAGCTCAGCTAGTTGTGGCTCGTGGAGGCATTTCGCATGCGATATCTGTCATCGTATTATCCCTCTTAATGTGAATCTATTACAAGGAGCTAATACCTAATAACAATGATGAAAAAGGGAGGAAAAAAAATTCTTGGCTGGGCTTGTTTATGCACGCCGACATATGCAAGCCTCGATCATCTAATAATGCCAGCTCGTCGGTTGCAAACTGGGACCAAGTTGCACTCCAAAGTGGTCTCATTTGGCAACTTATTGTCTTCCCTGACAAGGAAATCTCCTCCCAAGGGAGATGCACACTTTTTTGGGTGACACGATGACAGTTGAGTCACCCCATATAGACAAAAAACATACGTATATATATATATATCTATACGTATGTGAGTTCATGGTCGTCGTGTGTGTTTCTGTGGGCCTGCTGAAGAGGAGAAGACGCATACATGCACAAATTACAACTTTCGGAGAGCTACACCATCACCACCACCACTGATTGACTTTGCCACACTGCCAGCCTCGCTTGCATATCTCAGCCCCGAAGACAATGACAATTATCATCCAAGACTCGTTCTGGGACTGGCTGTGTGCATCCTCCGAGTTGGGAGAGGAGGAGGATGTTTTTTATGATTGTAATTATCATCAGTATATCTCCCTCCTTTTCCAATTATTTGTCTTCAACTTCCTCCTTCATCTTGAAAGATATGCTAGCCTGGCTGTTGTTGTATTCCCAAATGGCAGAAGAAAAGGTTTTTATTGCTGATCCGATATATTTCCCTCTACATTGTCTATGCATGTATCCGCTTCAAAATGTAGCGTAATGTGAGCATCAGCATCAACATCATCATCATCACCGTCTTGTCCTAGAAAACTCTACAAGAATAAGAAGGAAAGGCACATGTGTTCCATTCTCTTGTCTCAATTCATTGAGCCCCGTCGTAAACATTTTTCCAAGAGTGTATTCTTCTCCTGTCTCTCCCAATCCACACACATTGTACCAATTTATTGTACGTACGTACGTTCCCTTTTTTTATCCTTGTTGAAAGAGGAGGCTGGCGTGTGTGGGACCGGATTGTGAAATCAATTTTTTAAAAATAATCTTCTCCCAGAAGCAAAAAAAAAACAAAAACTATAATATATATAGCTTTTGTGTTCTTCCACCAGACTAGCTGGTGGTGGTGTGTGGAGCACGGAAGACAATACACGGAAGAGGATGAGATACATCATCTCTTTTTTCAGCAGCATTTACCATGATTTCAACTCAGGCTCAACCTCCGTGGACAAGTAAGACGAAGAAAGAAAAAGCAAAGGGAAAAAAATGAAGAAGAAGAAGAACAATAGGTGCCATTGTCATTGTCCCGGTGGTGGTAGTAGTAGAGGAGGATACAATAGATGCATATGGAGTTTTTAGATAGTAAAAGCACGTATTTATTCCCTGTCTTCTTTCTTGAATGATCAGAGTTCTTGGAGATACATTCCTACATTATGTTGGTTATCACTGACCTGATCTGAATGTTAATATGGTGCACACATGCTTATTACACACACACACATCAACTTCCCATATGAGAAAAGTGTGTTCACGAAGAAGAAAAAAAAAGTTGTCAGGGATGCTGATATTATTTTCATTTTTATTGTGTGCACATATAAACCTACATTATTATGTATATAGCTAGTTGCATATTATTGTCTGGCTGGACGACCCTTTGCAACCGGAGACGATGCATGGAAAGAATAAATATATGTGAGAAAAAAAGGAATAGGAATGGGAGTGCTGCTGCTGTATGCACCACAATGCTCTGCCACCGATGGGATACATAACTAGGGATTTCATGAGGAATAATGCACGGTGGGACCGAAATGAATGGTGATTTCTTCATGTGGAAGAGAAGAAGAAGGAGAAGAAGGGAGAAGAGGGAAGAGCAGGGTCCACTTGCTGGATCAACCCGGATTCACTATATATACCTATGTGGTTTTTAAAACGGACAAAAAGCATGTGTGAGGAACTTTGTATTGTAATAATAATAATAAGAATAATATGTGATACATATTCAGGATATCATATATTTTATGATCGTCGTGATGCGGCGTAGTTGTTTACACAAAACGGGAAGCTTTCAATAAACGCCCAAGTTCCATAAGACTTTTGGGGTATCACACCAACCAACCACCACGTGTAACTCAGCCGAGACAATGGTTTCACTCATTCCATTGTTTCACTTTTTGACTCATCCAATATCCAGGCTCAAGGAAAGGTCAACAAAATGCGACACATTCACTCACAGCTTTAACTTGAAAATTCGTTGTTGTCCTCTTATCTCTCTCTCTCTCTCTCTAAAAGTGAATGTAAAGTCATCCTTTGTGTGCGTGCGTGCACCCGTTTTACATGTGATTTTTAAGCTGGCTATACTATATGCATACAATCCCCATTTGAGTCTTCTTACAACAGTAAGATAATTAAGGTAAAATTAGGTATTCACACAATTCTTCAACAACAACAACGTTTCGTATTATTCTCTTCCCATCAGAGCTAATTGGAGGACTCCTCCATTGTGCCAGCAGTGCAGCGTAGCATACTCATATGAAATATGAAATGACAATAGTTGTTGGAAAGTTGTTGGAAACGATATACGAGCTATATAGTCACAACGACAGTGGTTTTTTCTCTTTGTGCTTTTTTTTTCAACTACAAATTATACCTCGAACAGACGGCACTCACTAGATATTGATTTATACATGGAGATTGATATCATTAGAAATGCTCGAAAAATATAATAATTAGCCCAGAACAATCAAAACCCGACCGAGGAGACAAAAAAAGCCTCTTGAGACTAGCGTCGTCCCCACCCATTAATTCGACAACAGTCTCTTGTTCCTCGTACAGGATGATTGTGGTGTTAGCACTCCTCCACCGGGTGGTTGATATGATGATGATATGATGACGAGGTTGAAGTGGAGGAAACAAAAGGATAGAGCAAACAAGTGAATTCACATAATATTTTTTTAAATAGGGAAACCTACACACGACGACGACGAGTGTGTATATCAGTGCAGGCAGCTACAACAGTACAGTACAACAGCCACAAATAAATATTATATATCTTGATTAACAATCTAAAAGTCGTCATCGTGGTAAATAATAAATAATGAGGATATTGATAAACATCTCGACAAAACTACATATTTTTCAACTAACAACCAACTCTCATCATCTTCCAATTCTTCCCGTTCCATATTGTTATCTGAGCTGAGAAGACGAGAGGAGAGGAAAAACAAGTGAAATGAGAGGAGGTGGAAAACTAACAGGGAACACTACGTTTTTTCCATATCGCACAAAAGAACTCCTCTCGTCCTTATCTTGCTTGTTTTACAGCTTCATCAGGAAAATCAAACAAATCATCATTGTACTCTTGCTTTACAATACAGGAAAACACAACAAAAAAACCTTCCTGAACAAAAATGAATATAATTGTGGAGGTTGTTGTTGGTTGTAAAATTATGGAAAAAATATGATGCATGATGATGCTGGTAGTTGTTGGCTTGTACTGGTTTCTTTCTACTCCCCAACAACCTCGTGTTTTTTTTCGACAACGAAAAGGCAATTCCTCAAGAATAAAACTCTTGATGGGCTTTTGTCTTTCAAAAAGAAAGCATGCAAATATTTTTATGATGATGATGATGACGATGATGATGATTGTGAAGTACGCTCCATTACGTACTTCAAATGTATGCGAATCGGAATGTGCACCCGGCGGCCAGTGGTACGCTGACCGAAAAATTGTAAAATGAAATAAAAATTAAGCCAAACAGTTTTCAGCAGCAGCAGTAGTTCAGAGTGAGAGAAATTGCAAATCAATTCGAATGCAAATCACAGAAGCATTCCATTATCATTCCTAATTGTGGGTTACTAGAAGATGATGTGGTTGATATACAAAAAATACAAGTTTGAAGTGATACTTGAGCTGAAATTTCTGTGCAGGATACCTAAATCACAGTTTAAGAATGGCAAGTCACTTTTTTGTGACAAGAGAGCCACCCTAATTGGGAACGACTGGAATACAAAGCTTATGGCTAGTCGACGGACGACTATCTCGCTCTCCTTGTTCACGACGAGGCAGACAACTTTATCCAGTATCCAGTTTATTTTTTTGATAATCCAATCAAGTATTTCTCGAAATTTGCTTTTTATCCTTCAATTACCATTAGGAAAAACAGAGAAAAGAATGATATTGTGTTTGCTTATCTCCCCAAAGCTTTTACATAAATGTACTATTCATGGCTCATCAGTCCAGTTAAGTAGATATGAACATGAATTTGAATAGCAAGATTCACCAATTGAAACATTTTTTTTCTTTTTGTGCAGTTTCTAGAAGGATTCTTTTTTTATCCCCTCTCTGGGTTGGATAGCTTTTGGACATGCATTTTTATACGTTGATAAATATGTATGAAGTGAATGTGTTTGTCTCTTACCTTTACACGAATTATTGTTTTTTTTCTTTTGTTTGTCACCAAAGAGAAAATGATGATGGTTCACCACATTGAACTGTTTAAAGCTTAACTCTGCTGGTAAATTGGGCGGTAACACTACGAATGCAATTTGCAGTATGATTTCGAAGCTAAAAAACAAAATGATTGTCACCCACTCAACGGGGGGTAGTAGAACACTTGGAAACAATTTCCTCCAATTTCACTAACACCTCACAGAACAGTAACAACCAGGAGGGGTAGCAGTAACTGAGAATATCTGACAACATTTCTCTTTTGGGGCAAATAGGGCATTCCTTAGATTACCTATAGTGTTGTAGGTTTAGTTAGACTGAGTGACAGTGTGTCTTGTAGGATAAATGGGTAATAGCGAGAAAGGAACTATAGCTGCATAAAAATGTTTCCCTGACCACTCTCTGTCTTCTTCACACAGACCGGTATTATTATTAATATATATATATTTATATAGAGATATTTTTTCTGGAAAAACAAATGTATTATGATTGTCACGCACACGGGCTTGCGGAGGACTCACTCTGGAAAACCAAGAATTTCCCCAGAAAATATTATACTACTAACACGTACGTTAGTTATTATGACACACTCGCTAAGAACCACGGTTCCGATGGGCTATGAGCAGTAGTAGATTTAGATTTTATTTTTAAAAACCATTTTTTGGGGCAAATAGGGCAGTCCTTGTAGAGCTGTTGTTGGTAGCACGACTGACAGTCAAAAGAGTAAAGAATGGGGAGTAGAGAAAAGAAAGGAAAAAAAGGAGCAGCTAGTGGAAGCAGCCAGTGTTTGTTGGGTACATAACATATTATATACGACGACGACGAGGAACTGATGATGATGATCGCTGTGTATTCTTCATCACTGGCTGGCAGAGAGGAGAAACTCCCATACACCACCATGCACACTTTACACAAGAATGGCACATTCACGACGACAAAGCTGATGTGAGTGAGGGAGATGCAATGAGCGCGTATGCCGAGGAGTCTCACGTTGTTGGAGGAGAGCAGAGCGAGCTGAGAAAATATTATTATTTTGTGTTGTCCTGCCTGAGAAACTTACTTCCAACAGTTCCAACTCCAACTCTACAACAGTTTATTATATTTTTCACTGGGCTGTGCTGACGAGTAGGGAGAAACTGAGAAAAAAAACTGAGCACTGTCTCTCTCTCTCCGCTTCCACTCCGGAGTGGTAATGAATGGGGAATGATAGTAATAACAGGAGAGAGTGGTGGTGGTGGTGGTAGTATGGATGAGTAAAGGACCTTAGTGCTTCTAATTCCTAGGCAAGAAGATCGTTTTGCGGAAAGAATCTTAATTGTTAATATTATTGTATTATGCTTTTGTATGGAAGTCAGTGGAGGAACAAGTTTGGAGGTAAAAAATAATGTGGAGTTTCTTTTTTGTTCGAAAAGGACTTCATCTGGAAGGTCTTTCCTTTCCCTGGAAAGTGCTCTTCTGAAATGACCTGTCAGACGGACGGGATGGCCGGTCCGAGTTGATCAGAGTCTTCCCAGTGTTTTCCCACTGCTGCTGGAGTAAAGGGGATTTCGTCAAATATCCTTTTCGTGATAATACTCATGTCTCCCGTACACAATTTTAAGATTCCGGGTGGCACCCTGCCAACTTCAAAATTCCAAACTGCTTTACACTGCACGCACTCCACAAATGAGGAATTTTGCCGATTTGTTTCCCCTTAACTGTTTCCCGTTTTTACGGGGATTTTGGTAATTTTTGAAAAAAATCCTCACAACACAATCTCCAAAAATAAGATGCAATACAGTAAAATTTTTAGGAGAAGAGAGAGAGATTTCGTTGTCCAATTTGCAATACGAACGGGAAAATGCAAGTGTACCAAAACAAAAATGCAATCCGTGTATTACGACTTGCTTCTTGCGTTGGGAGAAACAACCAGAAGAGATTTTAAGAGTATTGGCGTGTGTGCAAATCAACCTCTCAAAGTTTTGAAATGCATAAAGCAAGGGAAACGTTGGGAATATTAAAAAGCGCGATGCATCTATAAAAAAAATATTTTTATGCGGTCGGGATAGTCGAATACACGCTGACGCGCGGTGTGCTGGTATATTAAGATGGAGATGCGGTTTTATATGAAAATGAATATATATTTTATCAACAGCTCCTCCACAGGCAAGATATCACTTATCGTTTCGAAAAGGCGAAGTAAAGCCAAGGCGAAAGAGAGAGAGAGAGAGAGAGAGAGTGATGCACACATATCTGATATGAAATGCACTTTATATTCGACACAAACTTAAACTTGTTCCAATGTGTCAACTATGCTTACAGCCGCCGCCGCACACCTCATACTCAATATACAAATACGTTTATATTGGTTGTCTTGGAAGGAGACAAGATATATATATTCATATAATATTTTGGAAGATTTCCCTCAAAAATCAATGCATTGAAGTGAGTTGAGCAGAGGAGCAGCACATGCAAATGCAGACTCACTACTTTAAAATGGTCTTCCAATTGAGTTTGTCCCAGGGATGTCCACAGGACAGAGGAGATGGGTGCATCTGCATACAAGTAATACATATAGACACTTTGAATATATATTATACTTCAGTATACAAGAAGCGCACATATGAAATCAGACTGATGTATCACTATTTTTTTGTCAATATTATTACTTTTGTGCAAGTGCATGGGAAATCCGTTTCACAACTTTTATCAAGTTCGTCACCACCATCACCACCTTCCAAGATGTACGCAAAATTGTGGGCTTATAGACCCACAGATGAGTATATCATCGGAGGACATGCCATGCAAGCAAAGGATGAGAGAACGTTTGCAAAAAAAGCCAAAGATGATGAGTTTTAGAAAATCTCGAGGGGCACACTGGGCTATAGGGGCATGGGCATAATGGTCGTTTGAGGTAATGAGAAAAACAGACAATGCGTTATGCGTTTTGTGAAGTTCCCAAAACTGGAAATAGCAACAATGTATAAAAATAGAACATGTACATTGTGTTTTGTGTTTCCCTGTGCTTTAAGTTTTCATGATGGACCAGGGAAGAAAAAATATTTAACCAGTACAATTTAAATTGTAATCTGTATTCGACTGCGTTTTTTTCCTGGGGATGGATATAAGCCCACTTGCTCGTAAATGTATCACACGATGTAACGTACATTTCAATCTTCAGGGTTTTTAGCCGGTCCCTTTTTCCCCACAAGAAAGAAGTAAAGACCAGAGCAGAGTGGATGATGCTTTTCTTCCCCTGAAAATTGTGCAACATCCAAATGGATTTTGTCCTTAATGATATTTATCTCCGCGTATATGTTACGAAATGGAATATATATATATATATATATATA
>JAANSN010000021.1:0-67922 GCA_036850665.1 Dicranocentrus wangi | reverse complement strand
TATATATATATATATATATATATTTGGAGCAACTTTGCATTGTAAAGCTCAGCTAGGCACACACGAGAATAATTAAGTAGAGTCCCTTTTTTCCAGCAAAGGGATTCACATACATGACTACACATTCATACAGGGAGAGACAGAGAGACAACAAAAAGGTATAACAATACTGCACGCTTTTTTCCACTCTCTCTCTCTCTCTCGGGATGACTGTATCCCCAGAAAAAGATCCCTTCAAGTCTCTTTTCCCTCATCTGGTCTATTCTCGTCTTTGGAGATGCCTTTGGCTCCAACATCATCATGCGATCATGCCATGGGAAAAAGAATAAAAAATGTGAATCAGCCAGGGCTATTGTCCCCCATCAACAAAAAAGGAACAATGCTCATTCCTCTTTGACTGCAACTTTTTTTTTCTTCTTGATCCATCGGAAGGAACAAAGTTCCCGTATGATAATGTGCATGAAATGACAACAAAGGATCAGGGCACAGAGACGAAGAAGAAAAAAAAACACAAGAGACAAGATACACATCTCTCTCTCTCTCTCCCCTGTCCACCGTCCATACTCCATCCAACTACTTTATTTCAGCATCCAACAATGGGGGGAAAAGGAGCCTGTAGCATTTTCCATTATTTTTTTTCTCTTTCTATCCTATCATATCACATCATCGTCATTTGTAAACATTTGATGAAAACGGGGTTTTAAAAAAGAGAATGGAGCAGCAAAATCTGTCTTCTTGAGCCGGTGAATATGATGCAGAGACCATTTTTATAAAATAAAAAAAAAGGTTTGAACGAGTTTGCTTCTTTGCTTGTAAAGCCCGATATATATATTATTATGAATGGCGAATTGTTCTTTGCATTCAGATGAATATTGTATGATGATGATGATGCTCCTTCCGCACAAAACAACTTACACAGATTCCCAAAGATATGAGAGAGAAGAGAGAGAGAGAGACAGAGAGAGGAATATAATGAGTATGAAAAGTTGTCGGTCATGATGATTGCTGTGTGGTTGGCTGAATATTATTATTATTATATTATATGATGCTTCTTTGAAAGTGTCATCCACATTTTCCTACCCGTCCTCTCGGTGAATACAAAAGTATCGTTTGTTGACACCAGCTTTGTTGTTCGTCGCGTTGTACTCCACACTCTGAGAGATTTTGAGTCCCAACAAGGAATAATATTAATATACTATGCTAAATGTACATGATTAGTGTTGGGTGCAGTGCACTCCACGTCTCCAACAACATCTCGCCATCTCCTGTTTTCCCTCTTGCTCCCTAACAAGCTTATTAATGGTAACGATCATGATGATAATATGATGGGGATTAAATGAGGATGATGACTGTGCAAAAAAGGAAAAACAGCAAACTCTATATATATATTTTTCTAACTCGAACCAGAGAAAGCTTGACTTGCATACTTTTTTCCCCTTTCTTTTCGAAAAAAAATGAAACGTGCTCATCGTCTCACAGCTCATCATCATCATCATCATCATGATTTTTTTTTCTCTCTGATATGTTGGGAATCCAGCCCAGAAGGAATCACCCCAGCCAATGTACTCCCGAGCGTGGAGAGTTTGTGCGGAAAGAGATAGAGGAGACGGCGGACCAATCCTCGAGCGAGTGGTGAGGAACAAAAGCTATTGTCATGTTAGGAACAATACCCATCCCACTCTTTCTGCGTCGACCGACGACGAAGCTATTGTCAGCAGAGTAGAGAGTAAAATACGTAGACAGAGTATCTCTCTCTCTCTCTCCGGATCGCATCCTTTTTTTCCCTGGGTTTCGACCGTATTAAACCAGCACACAACGACGAGTGCTGGTGTTTGTGATGTGCGCAGAAGATACGGACGGGGAGAGAGAGAGAGAGAAGGCGAGGAGGAGAGCGAGAACCGCTTTTGTCTCTTGTTCCATGTAATGACTGACACGGTGTGTGTGTGGTAGAGGTGGCATGAGTCGAGTGCCGAGTTGTTGTATACCCCAAAAATGTATACTATATACATTGAAACAGTCTGACTCTGCATGTGTGTGGGATGAGCCAGGTAGGCAGAGAGAGAGAGAGAGAGAGAGAGAGGAGAGCTGAAAGCTTGCAACATGAACTCTCTTGAAACTCACCTGTACTTTTATTATTGCCTTTGGGAGAGATGCAATATACTCTCCATTTGGGCACAATCCTTCTCATCATCATCCTCCACCAACTCCGGCTCTGCTCCCCACGCCTTCTCATCTGAGCCAATGAGTCCTTTTGTTTTCCCAGGTAAACCTATTGTTATCCTGTACTACACAACAAATCAGGTAGGCTGCTGCCACCTTTGCTTTGCTCCTGCTCGTCGCGTCGGAGTAGACACCTAGTTGTGCCCATGTTAATAGAAATGGAGATCTCGATGGTGGAGGAGACTAAGATGATGATGATGAGAATGAGTATATATATATGAGCTCCACAGAGCGAGATTTTGTTGACGTTGTTGGAGAAATCTTTACCGTAGGCCTCCAACCTCGTCGGCGACCACGGCATGCATGGAGTTTTGCTGCGTCTCCATTTGGAATGCAATGCGTTTCCGTCTCTTCAATCATTCACTTGGCATCCCGTACGGGAAGCTTGTGATGTGATGCGCGATATACGAGTCGGGTGTGTGATCTTAGGAAGGAAAAATCCTTTATATAATATGATTTTTTTCTTCTTCTTTCTGTTTTATAGCGCGTCAATGGAACACAAGCTTAGAGTGTCGCCGCAGCCGCGTCTTGTCTTTTCTTACAGATCATTTGCGTGCGATATAGTACAAGTACACACGACGACGTTATGTTTGTAACATGAACAAGTGAGAAATACAACTACTCCTCCGAGCGGTGTTGTTTCTCCCTTTCGAAATCATTTGAATTCAATAGAGAAAAATGCTCAAGTGGAAAGAAGAGCGTTTGCATCCATTGCATATTATTGCTACAGCGTATTATGGAATGGAGAGAGGTGCACACCTCTGTTATTGAAATAAATGTCGGGGCTATTTTTAGCTGCACTTTCGTCAACATAATATACCCCATAATTTCAAATCTTCTTGAGGATGACATACATATTTATATGCAATACTTTGTCGTAATCTGTAGCTCTCTGGGATTAAGTCGTATTGTGAAATGGGAGAATTTTTGGGACTGCAAGATGTCGTTTATCAAATCATCGTTTTAAGATAAAAAAAAATGTATAGCATTTTTGAGAGTATTATTTTTTTTTCTTCCAGATGGGATTTCACTCCAGGAGAGTTTATGATTTACTTTGGAATACTTCACATAATTTATCGGTTTGGATGGAAAGGGAAAAAAGACGAGGGTTATGCATAATCTTAATCTTGTTCGAGGTGATTTGTCTCCCTGTATCCCATACCTTTATTCCGGATGTCAAGAACGGAGGATGCAAAAAGGGGCAATGAGCAATTTCGCAGGTTGCCTTTTGGAAAGAAGAAGATGAGGATGAGGAGCCTATTTAGTACGAGTACCAAAGATGAAAGATACTTGAAGTTTTTGATAGAAATCTGCAAATTTGAACTGTATCTACAATAACCATCTTTGCAAAAAAATATCAATAGTAGTAACAATATTCTTTAGAAATCTAAATTTTACTCAATCCTTACACCCTCCCCCCCCCCTCCAGACCTCTCTCTCTCTCTCTGGAAAAGGACCACTAATTTAGACATTTTCGGGAAAAAGTCATATTATCCCCTGTCCTATTTTCACTTCTCTTTCTCTCTATTACTTCACAACTTTACAGCATTTTTTCTTGTGACTAGAGATATATAGGTAGCGGGAGTGTGTGCGCACACGGCACATCAGCACTAAAAAAAGGAGCAGCTAGAGGAGCTCGTAATACGAGCTCGTTCCGTTCATTGTAGCAGTGAGACTTTTTTTTTCCTTCCTTCTTCCTTCCTCAGGGCTGTAATATGAAGCTAAATATTTTTCCAATAAGACTAATGGAACCTATCAAAGGGCTGATAAATCTTTCAGGGCATTTTTTTTCTTCCTCCTTTCCTTCCTCCTTCCTGGAAATAAAGGCTAAAGACTATGGAAGGAAATCACCTTTACACCGAGAACGAGATAAAAAAAAACGTGTACAAAGCCAAGAAACAGAACCTCATGTGGAACTTCTCTTGTGTATAGTGTTTCTATTATTATTACCATTATTATTATTATTGGCATGCGGTTTTTTCTCGTTCACTCACAGTCCGTCCGTCGCTTGTGGTACTCACTCCACAACTACTCCCCGAGTTTCGAGAAGTATATACGTATTCCGTGGAGTCAAACGCTTGCAGAAGAAGGAAAGAATGAATGGAATGGGTGGAGGTAGTAACAAGACACGTATATATATACCTACATCCATATTATGTGATCTCTTTACTCTGATCGAGAAGAATACATCGCATTTTTTGCTTTCTACTTGGCCGCATCACATTATTCTCCTAACTTATTGCTTCTTGGGCTTTTACGCATTTATTTGAGAGAGAGAGAGGAGAAAGCCATGGGAATCGTACATTATTCAGCTGGCTTCTATCTTCTTCTTTTTCTACAAAAGATATCGTTGTGCTAACTTGCTCTCCTCCTCCAGTCTAATACAATTCCAGTATTTTTTTAGCTTGTTTCCATGCCATACAGGGCTATGGCGTGCAATATGACCAGTTTTGTTGAGCAGGGTTCGGAACATTCTCTGGGTTTAATTCGGACACACTGGATGATTTGGAAGCTTTCCACTACTCACTAATAACAGTCGGTTCAACGATCCTTTGAGTTTGCCTAACAACACGTCTATGGTCCCAGCGTTCATCTTAATATTACAAATAATCCCATGAGATACGACGACCACTTTACAAGATTTACATTATGGATTTGAAAAATTCCTTGGCCTATTTTGACCAGCCCCCCTGTGTTTCCCGTAAAGTTCGACCCCTTCTCCAGCACTTATGGCACACTGTTAGCAATAATGGTCCAACTCCAGTCTCACTCTGGATAGGTTGATGTATTCGTTGGCCTGGAAAATGCTTCCTATCTATCTCTGTAACACATGAAGTACCAATGCGTTTTTCTCCATCTCCAAGGCACATTTTCTATACGAGTATCCACTGCTGCGAAGGTACATTTTTTTAAAGGAACATGCATGCCCACATCTCACTTTACGTTTTCTTAGCCGTATCGCTACATCTTTATTGTGAGGCTCGCTAAATATATATTATATCCCCTTTTGCCTTGTAACGTGTACAGAAGAAGCGTTTTTTATATTTTTGTTCTTGCTCATCTTTTCTCCACAAGATGGAAAATTGTTTTGGAGACTGGAAGGGAAACAAGTGTAGTAGGAAAAGAAGTAAGACATGCCACCATACATAATAAAGTTTCTCTTTTTTCCATTCAACGTGATGCAATACGATATACAGTAGTAGTATTATTTCATGAGAAGGGAAGAAAAGTGAACAGCGATCCAGAAAAGAGATGGCCAATATGCTTTTATCTTGGGTCACATGTATAATGCATGGATATTAAACCTGGAGTAAAAGTGTAGTCATATATAGCTTGGGCTCTCTCATTGCAACACTCACTCTTCATCCAAGGATAAAAGGATTCTCCTCCAAAAGTATTTTCTTTTTTATCATCATCATCTTCTTCTCACAACTCTTTTATTTTATTCCTTGCCCTGTATTGCCGTTTCGGGAAAAATAGAAAGAAGAGCGGATCAGGATTACAAAATAGTTTTTATTTTCATATACTCCATACCACCACTACCTCTCACAATTGCCGCGGAGCGGAGAAACGGATTGCATTGCAGGCCCTACGCAGAGTGATATGGAAAGAGAGAGCCGCTCCTGCTGTAATGGTTTTCGCAATGATGTTTCTTTCTGGAGAAAAATCACAATGTTTTATTTACGTCTAAACTTTAGTAAATGTAGAAAGTTTACTGGGTTTACAACAAAAAAGTGGAGTCTGCTGGCTGGCAGGGAACTTGAGTGTGCATCATGAATGAATCTAGGGGTATGGTGGTTATGCTGTGGAGTGTGGATTTATCCAAATCCTTTCTTGTGTAAACTTTGAAGATTTTGGGAAGTCATTAGAATCCCAGAATGACTCATTTTTTTCTTAATTATACAGTTTGCACAAAAGGTATTTTTTTGATGGGATCATTATATGTCAAATAAAATGTAGTGTTGGTTCATTGATCACTCTATTTTTCTCGGGAAATGCACGTGTCAAGTGTGATTCAGTTTACAACAACAGAAACCACGGGAGGTAGTGCGGGATGCAGTTTTGTATGCATTTGAGGGTATTCAAAGGAGTTTTGAAAGGGGTGTTTTTTTGTTGCGCCTCAATGGCGTGGTTTCAGCAGCGGAGTGAGTGTCCACACACAGACCCGTCTGAAGGCAATGCAATAGTAATAATTGTTGGGGGTTCATAAAGAGACATCTAGAAATATAAAAAATTGTCTGGGAACTGAATTGGTTAGGAATATATCGGATATCGGGTTGTTGTGTCCCATCATTGCCTCATGATGATATATTGGAAATAATGTGGATTATGCCAAGGTCTTCCCCATTTAGCATAATATTATTATGTCTTATTAGAATAAATCATGATGTTCAATGTGCAGCCCAGCAACTTTTCAATCAGTAATACACAAAACATTATTCTGACCTGGAAACACCCCTTGATTTCTACTTTTTTTTGTCGATATACCCAAACAGTTATATAATCAAATCTTTGACTCATTTTCCTTTTTTGATTTTTCAACAAGGTAATCACGAAATAGTTGAACGCGTGCAAGGGGAGAAAAATAAATCAGAGTGCAGTAAACAAGTGAGTAGTGGCAGTATACTTGCTCCCAGAAAAAATCCATTCAAAGTTTATATGAGCACTCACTCAACCTCCACCGCATGTTTTCCAAGTGCCGAAGTTGAACAAATCTTTTATGCAACCCCCTTTTTGAAATGGATGTAAATCAATGAATAATAATGAAGATGCATAACAAGGGATCGAAGGGCTTTTTAAATATCCGTAAATAATAATATTATATTTTAAAATTAGGATTGACTGGTGGTGAGGAAAGCATCTCCGATCACATTTTTACCCTTCCTATTTAGGTTACAAAGAAAGGGGAGAAACAACACAGTGACGAGTGCCGAGCCCATAATAATAAAATTCTCTCTTGTTGTGCCCAGTATGCAGCAGCAGCTCATCGTTATAGTAATAATAGCTTAATGAGCAACTTTTGACTTTTAATCATAATATTTTAGTTCCATAAATTAATTCCTTTGCTTCAATACGAATAACACAATAAGCAGAAGAGGGCACTGTACTACTTACTGCCTCAACAATCATTGTGAAATTTGATTTTTTTTCTCCCCAAATCAAACACAAAAAAAAGCAGAGACTGGCAACAGAAAAAATAGGGGGGTCCGTAATAAAATCAAGGTGCTCACTTCAGCATGGTTAAATTTTGAGAAGTTGATGTGCCAATGTGCCCATGCCATTTGCTTCTGTTGGATATAGGTACATATTATATATAGCTATTATAGGTACATAAATCTCCACTTTTTCATATTGACCATGATCGTCATCTTCGTCTTTCAAACAAGAGAGAATTGAATTGAATCTCCAGATACAACCTTCCACTCCCGTGCACCTATTCACCCTCTCGACTAGTATGGACAAGAGGAAACACCATTAAAAAGGAATTCTTTTATTTATTCACATTCACAAAGCTCACTGGCCAAGTGAGCACGTTCAACGTTGCCAGATGAAAAAAAAAACTATTTTCGCTACATGTATGTCCAAAAGCAAAAATAAACCCTGGAATCGAATACAAAAACGAGAATGTGCTAAACTTATGCGGACAGTACTGGCATACCTATAAATGTGATTGTTGATTGTGATTATGAAACCACCAATTAAACACATGTAAATTTATTCAATATATCTTACAAGAACAACAACATAACAGCGTTGTTGGATTTGAATTGGTTGATTTGCTGGCTAAACTAACAAATCACTAATCCAACTGGTTCATTTATCAGGCAGGTTCTAAATCATTAAAACCTTTATATGAGTTGCATCATTCATTGATTCGATACTGAATTCACACCACATCAACAACGTAAACCCACTCTCTCACCAGACGACAGACAAACAGAGAGTTTATATAAAGCCTGTCTTCAGTCATAATGTAAATTCCAGGTATGCCCTTCTGTCCCTTTTCTTCGCTTAAAGAAGGGGGTTTCTTTTCAAAACATTTTTTTTTGCTATCATTATTATCATTCTACATTTCGTAACAGTGCACAATATTAATACGAAAAAAAGAAGAATTGAGAGGGAAGAAAAGAAGTGAGTGTAGCTATATAGCTTTACATATATATGCACATTTAGAAAAACTCAACAATCCACAATAATTCATATTTTTGAGCGTGTGAGTATAAGGATGGATGTAACATTATGGATATATATATATATATATATACAGGGTTTTTATAACAACATAGTTAAATTTACAGTTGGCTTGATCCTATTTCTATTCTCTGGCTGGTAAAATGGTCTTTGGTCTTCTTTATTCAGGCATTTTCATTCTCAGCCTCACTCTCTGGTGGTGTTACCTTCCTCGTGGAAATTTATAATTGGATTGCTTTCGAACAACAACGCCAAACCAGCAAATCAGGTGAAACAGACAGCATCACCAGAGTTGGGTGCTTGGCGAGAATATATAAATAAGCATGTTACTCAAATACCACCAAAAGTGACCACCTTCCCTGCTGCAATCAAGTGGTCAGCAAAAAATTATTGTGAAAAAGTAAACCAATACATATAATATATTATGCATGTTCGCTTAATACTCTCGCAACACACAAGGTACACTATTCGGGCGTTGCGTTGTGAAAGAACAAGCTATATTGATTTATGTACTACTTACTCCTTCACCACCACGTTGTAGTAAAACATTAAAGTTTTGTATATGACATTTTTGTGAATACTTTAAAAACCACAAATAATGTAACATGATTTGATTAAAAACATACATATTATCAAGCAATATAGTTATATGGGTAGCTCATGGCATGTATTTCTTCCATTATTGCAACCAACCAAATAGCTTCCCTTGTTGTTACTGTTTTTTGATACTACTTTTGTGATTTTTGTTGAAAAATAATGATGGCTCTTATTTTCCCTTATGTAGAGAGAAAAATGATGAACAGTTTGAGCCAGTGATGTGGAAATATTTGCATTTAATGGTCAACTCGCGGAATAACAGAGAATGAAGGGCTGCTGCCTGCTGCTGCTACCCCGCATTTTCTTCTCTCTAAAAGTTTCTAGTTTGTTAGCAAGTGTAAAAGGAAAAAGCAAATTTTGTGGAGTTGCTCATAAACAAGGTTGTATTTGTCTACGAGTTTTTATCCTTTTAATGGAATTTTTCTCTAAATAAATTTCCTGTTTTTCAATTAAAACTATTTTACATGAAAAGTTTCTCGAGTTGCGTGTTTTGATGTTTTTTAAAAACATTTTTGTGTTGATCGCATCTGAAAACCTGGATGGACATGTATGTATATATCTATATATTGAGCACAAGAAGTTTAACTTGTTTTTTTCCTACAAAAAACTAAAGTTGAGAAGAAGAAAAATATTCTTATATATATATGGAATGATGATGATGGGAGGATGAATGTATATATATCTCACTTAAATATATGTACACATTTTGTTAAGAAAGGAAGCGAAAAATTGTGTTTTATACGGAGAAAATGTATTATGTTGTTTCTCTATTCACTTTGGAAAAAAGAAAAAGTAACTTTTCCAGGAATGCATTTTCTTTTCCATCCGTCCAAAACCCAGCAAGGAGAAAAAAAAAAAACCTTTTAAGGGGAAAACAACTTTTTTTCCGTACTTTGTTTTTCTATATATCGGCGTGTCCTGAATGTGTAGTATAGACGGACAGAGTAGTAGTCGGCTAGTTTCAAAAACTTAATCTCAGTAATTTCATTAGTCAGTTAGGCTCTTTCTCCTCCTCATGCTCCTCCGTTATATACACTCCTACCGCTTACCTATACACACCTAACTAGAAGGACGAGCGACCAAGGGATTTTTTTTTACTTTTTGCTCCGAGCATTAAAGTAGCTGAAAAATTGCGTGGAAAATGGTGAAAAAATATACATGTTTCCACCTCCATTTACTAATTTTTCTCGTGACTTACTACTCGCCAGAAGAAAAAAGTTTCTGGATGCATTATGCCCTCTGTCAGCCTCTCTCTCCAAATTCAAATATATAATGAAGGAATGGATGATGATGATGATGATGATGCTCCAGAGAAAATGAGTTAATAACTTGTCCAACAACTTTACTACTCTTTTCATTTCATCTTGAGTTTAAAAAAAAAAGTACTCCATGGTAGCCTAGCCAAGAGTTCCAGAGGCAGAGATGGTCGTCGTGTAGCGTACAACACAAGTTGTTTTGGGTCGTTTTTGACACCCTCGCCTCGCCTTCGTCTTCTTGAGGCAAGGGGGCTTGCCTCAAGAAGAAGAGGACATTTTTAATATTATGTGAAATGTAGATGCCTTTGGTTGAAGGTTTTTTCTTCAAAAAAATAATGTATAATTTTCAGGGCCCGTTTTCGAGCGAACTAATGACACTACTACTGCCGATCAATCCCGTCAACAAGGATTAGCATACACTGTATATAATATGAGCAATATTATTACGATGAGGATGTTTAATTGAATGTGTGTCACTTTGTCAATCTAACAAGAAGAAGAAGCCGGTAAGGTGTTTGTCGTTCAGGGGATGGTCAGGTGAGTGTTCAATCATCCGTTCGCATTCCCAGCAGCATACATAACATATAACATATATACATAATACATAAGTATCTATTACGTATTGTGCTACACACGTCTAGCTTGTAACATTTATGAGCCACGGCACAGTTTCAATGGCTTGTGTATAAAATACATAAAAAAGGAAACAATACATATTTTTTATGGATACATGCTGAGATTCTGTGTTGCCCCTTGTGTCCTACGTATGAGCTGCTCTTTAGGGATTTTGATTTATCTTAAAGAGAAGAGATTGATATTGATACAGGGTCATCTGTTTTTTTTTAAAAACATTTAAAAAAGTCATTTATTTCTTGTTCGTTATTGCGTTTCCGCACAACTGTTACAGCAATGAATTCTCACGGCGTTCCTGTGTATATAAGTAATGAGGTAAAACAATTATAATTGCTTATGGTTTTAAAAAAATGCAAAATTAATCTTGGTAGGGTGAACAATCGTACGTATAAAAAATGATGAAAGTAATGTCTTCAGGTTTTACTGAAAATAGGATATTTTTACCCATTAATAGGTTAATGCTCTAATAACAAAGCTCAAGGAAAGGAGTGACCGACTGGATGACGTCAAGAAGATCTATTGCGGGGTCCTAGGGCATAAAAAACTGGCTTGGGAAGCGTGTTCCGTCCAGGCAACATCAGCCCTACGAAAATGTCAACAGGATGTCGCCCGTCTAGTTCGAGTCTTAAGGTAATTGATTACTCACTCAAGTGTTTTACTTACGATGATGAAATTATACGAAAACAATCATATTAGTTATGCTTTTATATATTTTTTTTTTGGATTTTAGGACCGTTCAGGAACTCGAACAATATCTGGTCATCCAAGAACTCTTTGATGGAGCTGCGAAGGAGATTATGGACGCGCTACTAGTTCTTGATGAGGAAATTCGGGCGGCGTCAGTTGGAGTGGGCATTAAACCCAGAAGTTAAAATTTTGTTTTGTATTTTAACTAATTTTGCTAATATAATTAGATTTCTCGTAATACTTATCCGATTATAATAAATACTCGTGCAAAAGTCACCCACTATTATTATTCTATCCAATGTAAAAATGATATATGCATCGAATCAACACTACCGGGGGGAGCAGTGAGTGGATTAGAATAAAGTTACAATCAAAAGTGATATATTATCTATGTAGTATATTTTCACATAGCGATCATCTACGAAAAGGTAGACACATTAAAGAAGTCACGACGAGATGAGCGACACGACAACGTCGTCGTAATATAATGTTACGCTTTCTGCTTTGTCCCCCCCTAAAAATTTCCATGTTGTGAGAAAGTAAAAAGGAAGGGAAAGGGATAGAGAAAGAAGGAGAGAGAGAGAGAGAGAGAGAGCGAGATTCATTGTGCACACATGAGTCTTCCGCAACGCTGATCAAAGCAGTAATCAAGTCGACACTCAATAAGCAACTAAGCAAACTATAATAACTTGGTGGAGACCCGCCTCTCTCTCTCTCTCCATACATTTATAATTATTGCAGGCCAAATGGAAAAGGCATTAGTGTACAAGGTTTGTGTAACATGAACCAGAAAATAAACTATTTTTTCGGTATAGATAGAGAAACCTCTGATTAAGCTAGGGCAAGACGACGTGATTACTTTGTATAACAAAAAACGAAACTCGCCGTACCCACTTTAACAAAAACTTTGTTCCGTAGTCCCTACTCTAGATTAGTCGTCGAAGGATTTTGTTAGTCTGTTCGGAAGAACAACGAGGGACGACCTTGCCTTCAAAAATACTCATAATATCGTGTGCTAATTGGATAAAGTGAACAATCGAATTTCAACCTTTTTAATTAAAATCTTTCAAAGAAGGTAGTAGAAAGCGTGTAGTATTATGGATGCATGTGTGCGTGCATATCAAGATAAACAAGATTTTACATGGCTCTCTGCGCACTCAACTGTTTAGGAATTGGACAAAGAGGTGTAAGTTCAAAGGATGCATAATATAATAATAATAAAAAGGAAATACTTTACATAGTTTTTAGATGGGCACTCTGTTAATTCCAATTAATTGCTTGAAATTGTATCACGCATGTAGGCAGCGACCCTTCACAACAACGTACAGTCATGCATTAACTTATAATTTAAACATTTTAAACATCCCTTTTAATGGGTATGACTTTATAAATAATAACCACCAAACCAGCATAGCACAGAAAGGTGGATTATTGTTCCCTCTGTGAAAGTGTGGCTCCCTTAATTACAGTCATATAATGAGATTCTAGTACCTCGTGAGGTTGAACAAGACTTAAAGCGTAGTCCCCGTGACTGCTATTTCATATTAAAATAAACTAGTGTAGCACTTTCTCCAAAAAAAAATAAGTGTTCCTCTTCACCCCGCCGTTGAGGAAGTGCTCTTGTACGTTTAGAACTAACTCATCATCATCATCCTTGCTCTCCAAAACCCGACCTCCCTCTTCACGTTTTTCCCACACCATATATCATCATTCATTCATGAAAAATGTGATAAAAATGCCACAAAAGACAAACACGGAGCATATCTCCCATTATCACAAACTGTCATCATCACCGAAAACCATGTATGAATAAACGGGAAAATCATAATATACTATATTTTTATTTTTAAGAGGACTTGTGCTGCAAATTGCAGTCAGAGCCCAAAACACGTACATGTACATACATATTGGATGCCAGTTTATTTTTTTTATGAAGAGAACGTCATTGAAAGCTCGGAAACGCACACAATAGCTAAAACTGTTCTACGCGTACTTTTTCTCCACAGATCAAACTACAAATGAGCACATATCATCATCATCATCATCATCATCATCACCGTCGTCGTCGTAGTCGTCATAATCATTGAAAGCGTATAGAAAGAATCCTCTGTGTGATGTTAATATTCCACATCACTAACAAAAATGACAAATCCCCGTTTAAAAATACACCCATATGCATGTACGTATCGCAAAGCAGTCAGTCAGTCAGCACGGAAGCTAGAGAGAGAGAAACAAAAATTATTATATTATGTACTAGTCACCATAATATGACTTCCACCTCACCACCGTAATATGACTGATGTCGCTTATTATATGAATTACAGGGGGAAGCAATAACAACGTCAACTGTAGAGAAGACTTTCTTTCAAAAAAAATCATTTTTACACTTGCTCATCATCATCATCCCCACATCATGATGATGGTGATGGTGCTCTCGACAACGGTGACAAAACATGGACGTGTGCGTTTTTTTTTGTAGAAACGTGTGTATAGTAGTGGTGGGTACAATGACAAGTAATTCCGGTGCTGCTGTAGAGTAGTGTTATGAGCAGTGAGGAGGATGACATGACAGTGCCATGAGGACGAGGAATGATGCAAAAATGAAATAAAACTTGAAGCCTGAAGGAAGCAAAAAAAAATTTTTTCTTTTTTGTTAGACACCACTAATAAACATCTACACCTAATGTGTAGGATTTTGTATAGAGCGAAAAAAACAGTTTATTTCATAGAAAACTGGGCTTCTTCTGTGTCTCTTCTCTGCCTGTAGATATATATTTTTGTGTGAAAAAGTTGTTATTCTTATCGCGCACTCGCTCGCTAAAACTATTTACCTAAATGCTTGCCCGCCGGATCAACACAGCCATATAGCCAGCTTGCTCAAACTCATCAAAAGTTTGACAAACCGTGCTCTTCGCACACATTTCCTCGAGTCGAGGAGAGCCTCATCTTTGCCATTTTCTATAAAGGAAAAAAGGTGAATTTTTGCAACCCATTTCCCCAAATGATCACGTATGATAATTTTTTGTGAAAAATTAGTGTAAAAAATACTCGTTTGGGATTAGTAAATTGAATATTATATTATGCATATAATTAGAGAAAAAAAGACATATATATATCATCCGGCCGGAGTAGTAATATGTTTTGTGTGGGTCCTGTTCCTGTTACAACGTGCTACTACGGTCTACCCCTCCGTCGTCCTCCGGATAATTATCATCACGGTCATTAACGAAGAGAGGATATTTTCTGGGAAGTGATACTGATCAAACCATCATCATCATCATCATCGTCATTATCATCATATTGCTCATCCTTGTGAATGAATGAATAGATGATGTATGAGAAAAAATGTAAGAGTTTGTGTGTACTTGTGTGTGTGTGTGTGTGTGTGTACTACCCAAAAGCTCCCTTCGCTAAAGAGGAACACATTTATCCATATTTTTTTTGTTTATGGAAAGTGTTCGGTGTTTTTGCAGCTAGGTATATAGGTAGGTGCTGTGAAATATATCCGTATTGGATTTGAATATGAGATCGGATAGAGGGATTTACAAAAGAGCTCTTTCTTCTCCTCCCGACACGACCAAGAGTTTAACTTTGGAGAGTGAAAATAGAAAATAATAAATACATTAGATTTTACGACATGCTGGTGGCTTCCCTGTGACACAGTGGATCTATCTGGCTTCTCCTTCTTCCCAGCAATTATTTTCCTAGAGTGGTTGTGAGCAGAGAGAGAGAGAGCTTTCGAGCAGTATATAAATTTTCACATGGCAAATCATAAAACTGTCTCGTGAAAATCTCTGCCTGTGGTAGAGAGAGAGAGAGAGAGAGAGAGAGGTTGCCCACTTTCTAGAGAAAAAAAAATTGGGGGAATATTATGCATGAAATTATTTATTTGGCTAATATGAGGATACTGATGATGACGAAAATCCAGGAAATAAATGTGAAACAGAAAGAGATACAGGGAAATTATAGGTTTGCCACCGAGATATTACACGTTTTGGAAATGCCCGTGTGGAGTGTGTGTGTGTGTGTGTGTATGTGTGTGTACCTACGAGAAAAAGAGATAGTCACGCATGAACCAGCGCTCTGCTCTATTTCGGAATCCGTTGTCGCACATAAATTGTCTAGGGAAACAAGAATCCTTCAGAGAGGCACAAGGAGAATAAAAAATACATGTTAATAATAAACAAAAAATATGATTTTTTCGCTTCGGCCCAATGGCTCTCCTACATCATCTCCCTGTATTTTCCTTTTCTGCCCGTTCACAAGGAGAGAAGACGAGAGGAGAGGAGAGAAGGCCCATTGTCAATATTGTACATCAAGATCGTTAAGATTTCCCCGGAATCCCAAACCGCAAATAGCTTGTTTTCACTCCTTCTTTTTCAATGTAGTAACGGTCCGAAAAGGATTGTTCCTTGAAATGGGAAAATATTATGGGAGATACAGTCGGTGGTACAAAAGGAAAAGAGAAAAAAGCCTCTTGAGAGGAGTACAGAAGAAGAAGAATACCATAAACTTAATGTAGTCGATAGCTTTATGTGTGGGAAATATAATGGAATGATGAGAGCTGATGAAAAAAAATCCTTTAGAAAGTGTCCCTAATATACAGAGAGTGATAATACTCGTGTCTCTTTCCCGGCCGTCGTCGTGTCTTTTCTTTGTGGAAATTGAAAGTTTTTGGTTTGGATTTTAATGTAAAAAAAGGTTTGATTGTGGGAGATGATGAGATGACGGCTGCTGATACACTTTTTACACACGCCAACGAAATGCATGGGCACACACGAGCCCACTCTGAGGGAAGCATTACTATTAGACAGTCAGTGCGAGAGAGAGAGAGTATAGAAAACAGGGTTCGGAAGACGGGCATACAAAGGCGAGAATGAAAGGGAGGAAATAATGGGGAAATGTGTGTTTCTCTATATACTTATATTCAATATTTTGAGACTTGCAACTACTCCATCCATACCTTGAGCAGAGCAGCGTCAGAAGGTAGGTAGTAGTAATAATTGTGGCCATATGTGTGCAATATCTCTACTACTACTACTACTATTTGGAAAGAATATTCCTATATGGTAATATACCCAAGACAATTTACATTTTCCTTTGGATATCCGCCTTTTTACCAGCAGCAGCGAGTGTTGTATATAATATAATGGGTCCAAAAATAGTGTCGTTTCTTTACCTCTATCCCACTACTGTGTTGATTCCTATTTTTTCAGGAGAAAAAAGGCAAGAGGAGGTGGAGGAGGAGGCACACTCTCCATCATCATCGGGTAAAATACAGTACTACTATTTTGCATGTCTCGTCGGGACGACCGCCACCGCGCTGCCGCTTTTATCATAGACACATTATGTTTGCAATATTATTTCCACCCGCTTATGTAGATATATAGGGAGGGACAGGGAGGAGGTAGATGCATATGTGGGGAAGAAGGAAAAGGGCATTTTTGTGAGGAGCATGATGACGATGATCATGGTTCGACAACAACAATTGTGTTCAGCAATCCTGTCGGCTTTGCTTTATAAAAGTGGTGGCATTACATTACTGGCACTGGGCTTCGACGGAGCTTGAACTGAATCACGTCATGGAATGATGGGTGCAACTAAGTAAAATGTTTGTCAATAGAATTTCGTAATGTCGCAAGTCATTAATCATTCTCTTGATTTTCGTCCACGTCTTTTCTTCGGCTGCCTCTTACCCTGGTGGTGGTGGTGGTGTGGTGGTGCAGGCAGAGAGTAGTCGACGAGAGGAGATGGAATGAACCCACGATTTCACCAGGAGCATTATCTGCCGCTCGTACTTAAATATGTATGTAAAAAAAGTGTCTTTTGCTCTCCCGAAAACTTGAGCTATCTGGTGTGCGCGGTGTGGTGACTGACTGAAAAGTGAATACAATTTCCTCACGTTATTATTCCCTTGTCTGCTCCCATGAAATTTCAACTGAACCAGAAACTCTTTTCCCGGTTTGATTAGACAGTCTCGCTAAAATACATCCATTCTTGGAGGTCTCTTCTAAAACACCCTTCTTCCCCCGTCGTCGACGTCCATGGCGGACGGGGTCCTGGGCGTACGGTTCCGGGAATAATGCGAGAATATAACTGATGGATAAAAAGAATTGAGTTGGAGTGGAATTCCGTTCCGGTTATACCTAATGTCGGTATATGCAAATCGGCTGCTACTTACACTTCACCTGTATACTACTCCCAACCAACCCAACAATGTGCATTATATCAATGCGTAGTAGTATGGATGGATGGAGTGATTTTTTGGAAAAATAAAAATCGTTTACATTTCGCTGATCCGCCCGCTGCTGGTAAGGCCATCTCATCTCACAGTTTAAAAATAATACTCGCTCAACTTCCAACTTGGTTGCTGCTCCTAGCCCGTAACTGTTTGTTTCCAACTTGCAACAACGACACAAAACACTATTTAAGTGGAGTAAACGCCGGGGGAAGAGGGAAAATAGGATTAGTGTCGTATTATGAGAAGGATGAGGTTGAGCCGTGAGGGGTAAAAACTGATGATGATAATGATCATCATCTTGCACCACGGTAATAAGCAATCCTTCACATTAAACACTCCTGCTGCTGCTGCTCCACAGTATTACACAGTGTGCGCTTACATGGAGCAGTTTTACCATCCATCCCGATGCATCATTCATTCAGTCATGCAAAGAGGATTGCTTGTTCACATGGCCAATCAATCAAATCCCACTCCTATTCACCTTCTGTTCCAAGTGACAACTCCACTTTATGTCTATTTTTCCTGCTAACTTTTTTGTGTTGCACACTTCATTTTCTCCGGGATGGATTCCCCGTTTTGAGGTAGTACACCACACAGTAAATAAAGTCTTTGCATATTTATTAAATAAAACTGATATACAACACAACATTATGCTTTACCATACCAATAAACCTTCTTCCAAACTTGGAATCCTTTATCAAACACAAACAACAAACTTGCTGGAATGAATAGTTTTTAATGAATATTTACATGACACAAGCGTTGAGCGTCGTCATAAAACAAAGAGGAACTAGGCCATTATTATATAGACACTTTGTAATTGGTAATTATAACAACAACACATAAGGAGCGCCCCACATGTGCATGTGGAGGAACTTTGCCAAGAACATTGTGACAACTAGGATGACGTTATACCAGCATCTAATATGTAATAAGTATTACAACCTCCAGCTTGGCCAATAGGTACGTGCTCTGACGTAGGTTTCCTCGAAGGAAGACAATGAAATTGGGTCACCAAAAATGGCTTCTTTTCTCACGTTTGATGGAATGCACCCAGTTTTTAAAAAAAAGTACGCAGGTCATTCTCCCTGCCCCGTTTTGTCTAAAATGTATATTAGCAAATTTGAAGGTAGACTGACCACTTTGAAAGGTCAATATGGCACAATTAGCGGATCTAATTAACGTAGACGCGGCAGCCGAATTACCAGAACGGTTGCAAAAGGTATGTTCAATCAAAGCTATCAACTCAAATTGAATATAAAAAATTAATATAGTCTTTGCTCAATTAGGCCTGTGACCTAATTCAAAAATCTGGCTACGTGGACTTTGCGTCTTTGAAATCGCTTCGAGCTACCTCAACCCAAATCAAAACCTTTGTGGACAAACATTTCTTTGACTCTGCTTGCTGTCGAGTAAACAATCCAGAAAAGTTTAAATCCTGGCTGGCGTCGCCTACCTGTGACAATCCAAAATTAATTAGGAAAATAAAATGCCTAGAGTTAAGTGGCAAGGGCCCATTTGACTTCAAGACAATCACTGAGATTGTCCTGCTTGCCGAGCACAATTTGGAGGAGCTCCGCATTGACGCCACTAAAGCGGTTCTCACTTCACAATTTCATTACTTAAGCGTGTGCCTTCCGGTCCTGAAAAAGTTGTCCGTGCTTCGGTTAAACCTTCCAAAGTCACTGTGGCAATACCACATTACAATCGACCCTCTGCCGGAGGTTAAGACCATTTGGTGCAATTTTGAAAATGCACCATTTTATTCCATCTCGTCTTTACTACAGGCATGTCCACGTCTACAATGCCTGCAAGTGGCATGGAATCAACTGGAATTTATACACCTCTTGGACGACGTACCCATCAAATGGAGATACATTTCCACAGTTGGAACGCTCCCCGAACCAATGCTAAGTTTCCAAGTGTTGCAAAAACCCTATCCAACAATTCCCAATCCTTCGAACGAAGCTAAAGCTAAGAAACCCAAAATGGACTCCGCCTCAAGTGGCAAAATTGACGACGGTACAACCGAGTCTGCCGAACAACGGAGGACTCTCCGGTTTCTGAAGAACATTCCCAGATTGGAAGATGACGATCACAATTACACAAAAAATCGTGAATTTATAAAAAGGATGATGGACTCACCGCAGAAGGAATAAATAATAATAATAATAAAGAACTCTCAATTGAAATTCCTGTCCATCCACCACCAACCACCAACCAAATACTCTCACATTGTTCATTCATTAATCTAGCCTTTTGTCTCTGGTAATCCACAGCGTCATACTTATCCGTTTGGAACATCCACCACGCATCCTCCCAACAACAATTCCTCTCTTCTTCTTTGGACTTCTAATAGAATACCTCATATTATCAACAACAGCAACCATATGCATGCATTGCATTCCGAAATACCATAATCGTTTTTACACGCATAACTGAGCTCATACATTTGCTTTGTATTCAAATTAAAACCTTTTATCATCCCAGACTCTCTCAACAATAATCAAACATATTCACATTCCTTGTTTCATTTCTACTGCTAACTAACAAAAGTATTCGATTCAACCCGTCCGTCCAGCCAGAGAGCAGGCAGTCGACTTATACCTACGTAACGTATCCAAGTAAAAGCAGGTATCCCATCCCACCACCACCACACCACCTTGTTTGAATTGACTTTTTGTAAATACAATTAATACCATTTCTTTCTTTTTTTTCTCTTGCATCTTCTTGCACCCCTACAAAACCATATTGACAATGGATGAAGAAGCTTAGGAAAAATCCTCGTTGGAATCCCAACGCTTTTACAACTTTATCTCCCTCCTCTCTCTCTCTCTCCCTCCCTGATTGTGAATAAGGGAGAGAGACGCAAGGAGAGTAATTCCCTTTTTCATTTTCATAATACCAAAAAAAACACATCAGTGCAGTGTTCAGTGTTCCTCAGTGGCCGCAACTCTCAGAGCTGCCGTTTTTGCTATCCACCCATTTTCCTTTTGATTATTTATTCACCTTCTCCGCCTCACTTAAGACTTTTATCATTTGATTTGAAAATAATCATGGGTAAATCATTGTACCCATATGACAAGCGAAACATGTAACAATAACCGCTCCTTTGACAATCATCATTATTAAGAATTACCATTTTTTATTTCAGTTTCTCATTATTCCTTTATCACCATCTAGCCCCCTTTGTTCTTGAAACTTCTCCGCCTATCCTGCATTCCCATGTAAAAGGAGGATGCAGCAGTGGTTGTGGTGGTGGTGGTGGATTTTTTCTCTCTTTTTGGTTAGCCAGGGGTAGTCGATGCTCCCATCGCATCGTCCTCTTCTGAGTGAGGACAAAGGAATTATGCCATCATTTCAGTTACGCAGAGATGGAACAATAATATCCTCGCTGAACACATACACATTCTGCTCATCTGTTTGTTTATCACTTTTGGCATTCATTAATAAGATATGCTTTCCTTTCTTGAAGGAGACAAGTTTGTCGTCCCATCTTTGATCCAGTAAGAACAATAATCGCTCACAAACGCGCACTGTCATCTTTGATGGTGATGGTGATGCGTCTAATGAATTCTTCGTGCCGGCCCACTACCAACAGGTAAGGAAAAGAGAAGAAGAGAAAAATCTAGAGGATTGGATTGTTCAAACAACATCAACATCAACATCATCCCATCATCGTCATCACCATCGTTATCGCTGTGGTCAATGCTCGTCAAGAAGAAGAAGACGAAGAAAAAAAAAGAATAATACACCATATATAAATATATCGAAAAGGAAAAGAAAAAAGACAGCTACCGTGAAGGATGGTTTTGATGCGTCCACCTTTTGCTCGGCTACACACACGGTAGTAATCAGATTAACAATGGGAATGAGGGATTACAAAGGGAACCAACCCCATTCCAAAAAGTGAATGCCCTGTGGAATGCCCTTCTTCTTCTTCTTGGTGGAATATGGGGGAACAAGAGGAAAAAAGGATTTTGTATCATTTCCGATTTAAAAAGAAAGAAAGAAGAACATACGTGTACTCAAACTACATTTCATTTTTGTTTTTTTTTAAGAGAGTGTGCGTGGTGCGGCGGTGGAGACTCAATTAAAAATTGAGATTTGCTCAAACCATGTGAATTCATTTTTCATGTGAGCTGGCTGCACCCCACCACGAACCAGCGACAACGACACTCCCGTGATGAAGGATTTTTTAGTGACGTGCAAAGGGTGAAAAGAGCAAAAAGGTCTTGTTTCGATGACGCCGTGACTGCATCTGCATGGATGGGGGGACACGATGCGACGCGACGTGTGATGAAGATGAGACAACCAGGGAACAGGGCTCCACCGACAAAAACGATGACAACCACAACAGAGGAGCAGAGTGACAACGAATAAAGTAAAAACTGCACAATAATAAGTCTTGAGCCAAAGTTCATAAAAATCCCTTGCACCACCATCCTCATCATCATCACACCTCATTTACGAGGAAAAAAGGAATGGATGAGTATTATTCCGTGGTGACACAAGCAGTACAAGTGTCAAGAGGTGATGATGGAATGACTGTCATAGGAGGGAAAAAAAGACCAGATTCTATACATTCTTCTTTTTTTTTACTCCAGCATGCAGCACAACATGCACTATTCAGCTCTCTTCTCCTCCAAAATAAAGTACATTTTCAGGGGGAGGGGGTTCCTCTGTTCAGAGGGAAACGGCGCAATGCGATGCGAGCGAGAGGGATATGTATGGAGTTTTGAAAAGGTTTTTAAGGGCATTTTCAAGGAATATATAAGGGGAGGCTTCTCTGCATAGTAGGCTCGATCTGCATAAAAGTTGCTGCTTTTGTGTTTAGCCTCTTTTTTCTAGTTTGCATTTTATTTTAGCACCATATACTTGTGTTTGTGTCAACTCCGCCGCTCCATTCCATTCAGAGGAGGAGAGGAGGAGACGGAGAGCACACTCATCTTTTCGGGAAAAAAAGTGTTCTCCGGCCGCTGTCAATAATTCTCTTGTCCCGAGTGATGGATCAGTCTGCAAGAGCGGAGTGAAGAAGGGAGGTTAAGTGGAGAATGTATATATGCATCTTTCTGAACGTGTAGCTTACGACGAATGTCTTCATTCACCAGGGAGCCCAGCTTTGCACAAAACTGCACAAGCTGTCATATATAACAACCGCCGCTCCTGCTCTCTGTGTGTACGTACGTACACATGGCATGAGCCGAGGTGGAACCAACCTGGTCTTCTCCTCTTTTCTCAAGGCTTTATTTACGGCTGATAATTGTGAGAAAAGAAGCTATTACCGAGTGCCAACGGACCGAGATATGACGAAGTACAAAAACTTTCCCACTCCAATGGGACCACAATTCAGAGCCGAAATGAGAATGGGAGTTGAGTGGAATTATCTTCTTTTTGGGTGCGCTCTCACCACCACCACGCGAAAGGAAATGAGTCAAGTTTTTTCCGCTTTTCCCATCTTTTAAAAGAAACCCATCTTCCGAACTACTGCTTCGTACCAACACCCCATGTAGTAGTAGGAACTGTCGCCCATATCAATTGAATCACTATAAAATAGGCAATTTAATTCCCTTTGGAAAGAGGATATTATTTCAGGAGCGAATTGAGGTTACCTACCTACTCATCATCATCACGGGAAACAAGAATCCGTGAAATGACGCAAATGTTTCGACAACTGCATCCACTCCCAGTGAGTCCAATGCAGGAAGGAGGAAATGCCTATGCACAGCAGTCCCCACATGGTCCGTCCGTGTACCTCCGTTCACCGTTAGCCGCACTACTGTATCGTCGTGTACAATATACGATGACGTTAGCACCAAGAACAATAACCTTCATTTGATGACTTGACTGTCGTAAGTGCATCTTCAACTCTTTGATGGTGGTGTATGCGTAAAAGACCAACTTGTACGAACTGTTCGCAAGTTGAAACATGTGTAAATATTTATGGTTTTCTAAAGGAAGGACCTAACACGAAAATGCAATAGAATTCCTCCATTGCGAGTCACATATGCGAATATACAGTAGTACAACACTTCCTCCCTCTTTCCCCCTCACTCACTCGCTCACTCAACTTCTTTTGTTTTTCGCAAGAGAACGGCGGAAGAGGAGTATGGAATGGAAATATTGCAAAAATAATGAGATTTGTAAAGAAGTCGTCCGTATAAAGATATTAAATGTACGCACTACTACACGGTCGTATGGAGCTACCGGGAGAATGAAAGGGGAAACCAAAAATTACATTTTAATGTTTTCTCACGGCGGCGGACCTCTATACCTACATAGATCCGTCAGTAAATGGTAATAATTTCCTAGTGTCATGGACACACACTACACAACTACTCTACTATTCATTCTCTCATCTTTCCTCTTTCTCCGCATAAGCCTCATTATTAGCTGGAGCATGCCAATCATCCGCTCTCCGGTAATAATACATTTTTTGGGGTAGATGATGACGTTGACAACGTGTTGTGGAGTAATGAAATAGTGTGATAATGAGAGAGCCTCAGTGAAAGGCATTAAAGGAGAGAAAGCTGGGAATAGAAAAGAAGAAATCCATAATGCTATCATTTCCTCTTCCACTACTGCGGCATAATAAAAGTCACGCTCTTTTAATGCGGGATTAAAAGCGGGCCACTGTATACCAATCTTCTGATAGTAGTAACATGTGGCAAGAAAAAAGATTATATATATTTTTTTTTGTTGCAAGACTGCTCCTCCAAAACTTGCTTCCGAACGAAGCAAAAAACTAACTAATAGTGCGCTGGTTGGTGTTGGTGTTGGTAGACACAACGGCTTTTATTTCCTAAAAGGGAAAAAATGAGCTGAGAGTCGATATGGCTTTAATGTGACTCGATAAAAACTTGTTATGTCATGTAATAATGTGATGATGAGAGTTGTTCAAGAGAAAACCTTGATGTCATGAGTGTCATCGTCATCATCATTATCACCCTGTAATCCGTTTCATATTAGGCTTCCCTTTCAAAACTTTGCACTCTCACTGAGGTAATCATCATCACCGCCGTTATTATTATTATTGTCGTCTTATTTCGCCTCTTGTTCTCATTCTGCCGGGTGGGATGATTACTTGTGAGTATGGCTTTTTCTAGGTGTCACTCGACCAAAATGAGACCATTTTCTGGGTGATGATTAAAGCACACACGACAAAAAGGAGAGGGGTGGTGGTGGTGGGGGGGGAAGCGTGACGGAGCTCTGGCTGCGGAGTCTATTGGAAACTGGGAATTACAATGAGATGAAGGGGTATTGTGACACAGTCCATGGAACACACACTCGCCTACTTCAAAATGAATCCGGTTCGGATTTCAGTGGTAACAAACTCCATTGAAAACGGGTTGTTGGCCAAAGTCTCGTCGTCTCGTACTCGTGAGCATGTGTGCTCCTTGTACTTTAATCCTTTTGTGAGTGTCGGATATTATTGACACTAGTATTACCCCACCCGCAACACTTTAACCACAATATTCTCGTGGAAAAGTAACAATGGGGCTAACGGCAATATTGATGGATTAACTTTCACCGCCACGTGGCCCACTTCCCACCCACCCACTACCACCACCCTGTTTGAAGGAAGGCTTACGCTTCGAAAGGCAAAGAAAGAAGGAATATATGAAGTTTTCAAATTGTCGTCACTTACCTTATTGAGTCGAATAAGAGAGTCAGTCAGTCATGGAGCAGGATAGCACCTTCACTACTGGACACGCACCCCCACAGATATCCCTACCTTGTTGCCACCGGCTTCACTGCCTGCCTCAGCGAGATATCCGTAGTAGGATAAAAAGGTGAGCAGGGTTGTAGAGTATTATTATTATTAATATTACCTATGCAGCAGCATGTACCTTAAGATGCACTTTTTGTACTCTCTGCCCAAATGAATGAACCGCAGGAAACGCACTGCACTCTCCGTAGTAGTGAAATTGCTGAAATGCTCGGATTAAATGGTGCAGCTAAAAATCAGCTGCCTCAACACTAAATCCAGTAGTACCTCACTTCACCAAATTAGATTTTGAACGTAAAGGGCAAAAGGCAAGCTGGGAGCGAGAGTCGCAATCATCTATTCTTGCTCATAAAATGTGAGTGGGCCAAATTAAGATTTTTTTTGTCACAGAAGAACCGTGCACCCATGAATACAATTCTTTGTACAGTTTTTTTGTGTCCTCTTTGACGCAACAGGGGAAAACTCAAAACTCACTCATAGTCAATGAAACCCTGGCAATGCATTGTAAACTTGAACGTTGAAGTTGTTGAAGTTGTACCAAATAGTCTGCCCGCTACGCTGTGTATATGGATAGATAGATACACTGGGAATATTAGTGTGAATATAATGGTGGTGAGGATTTATTTTACTACTATCAGTAGAGCAGTAAGTGAGAAATGTGCGAGTTTTTACAGATTTTTTTTTCCGTTTTTGCCAAGATAACTCCAAAGTGATATTTATAATTAGGTATTTACTTATTTACACTTGGGAAAACCACTTATTATAGTACCACTTATTATATAACAATAATGAATTTACGTGTACATGTTTTTCCCAGTTTGCACAATATCCTATTGTTTTTATGTGTGCGTAAAAAAAGAAACTCATTAAACGAATTGAGAACACCACGAAGGAGTAGACAAAGGCAATCCCCTCTTCTCTCAAAATCCCATAAAACTCGGTTTAAACCGTTGCGAAATGGTGCTGAGCAAAACTGCTTCTTCCTAATTGTCATCAAACTTGAAGACGTCAAGCTATATATAAACTTATTATTATTTGCAAAAAAGAGGCTCAGTAAAAGATGCATGATATATGGGAGGGAAGGAAGGGCGGCCGGCTGCATTTTGGAACCCGGGTTACGTCCTAACCCTAACAACAACAACAATCATGGAAGATTCTCCTCAACTCCGTACGCGCTCCTCATTTAAGAATAAAACCAAAGAAATTAGAGTTTTAACAGTGTTTTATCTACCTCTTGCACACACGCACGTCATCATTCACCTCAAAATTCATTTCTATCAAGAAATGGGCCACTCTCGGTCGCATTCCCAGAGAGAGAGAGAGAGAGAGAGGAAACACTTCATTCCGTGGTGTTACCATACCATGTAGCCCTCTTTAACGGCATTATTATTACGTTTTGATATGCATATCAACTGCACAACACTTTGGTACGTGCACAGCCCAAAACTGCCATTAAAACCAAGTATATATTCTATATATATATATATATATACGTACGTATTATATCGCAACTGAAAAGGGTCAAATTACATGGAAGGGAAGACGTAAGCAGGCGGAAATTTATTGACTACTCACCCGTCAAATTCCCTTTCTTGACGGGATTCACATTTTCTCATCGTGTATCGTTTATTCACGAAACTAGATGTACTCACGACGAGATGTGTGAATCTGCAATGGAACTACTAGAAAGCTGTACCTTTTGTACCAGCAGCAAGCAACCAGGCAAAATATACTTGTATTATTACTACTTTACTTATATTATCATTACCGTTAAAACACATGGCAGGGGGGTACATGCAAAGGGCGTGAAATAAATTTATATATTTTTCTTAAAGAAGGAAATTGGTGACCTTGTTTCCTCCATGTCATCCAGATTTGCAAGATTAGTCATCATCTCATCCATATATATTCCTACTCCTATATAATGTCGTATTTGTACAGAGGAGCATAATAATATTAGATAATATAGGCATATTTGTGTGTGTTTTTTTGGTTCCCTGGTTAGGGAAACTTATGCTATCATTACATAGCTGACATAAACAAATTAGGTAAGGTGTCGTGTTTTCCCTGCCTTTAGCACATGTGTTCTGCCCGTCCGTGTCTTGTGTTTGGTTGAGAGGTGTCACAAGGAGGAAATTAGAGGGGTAGCGAAAATGACATGAACATCTTAGTTGCCCAGCCAAAACTCACATTTCAATTGGGTCCCCGTTACTCTTACACTCGGATCTGCTACAATTTGTACTTATTTTCCTGACAGATACAATACTCCACCGTCTCCTCCAGTCAACAATGACGGAGTGCAGTGGATAAGAAACAATATTAATTTTTGGAGGAGCAACGCGCGACGAGAGGATGAGACACGATATCGTACATATCCCATCCCATCCCATCCATATGCCCACTTACTTACTTTATGAACGCCCGGCTTTATTATGAACACACATACAAAAATGTGGAATATATTAGGAGGATTTTTGTGAAAAAAACACACAAGTTTTTACGCGATTTGTGAAATATTCAAAGGAAGAGCCGTATTGACAGTGACATTTGCATCTGTGCGATCCCTTTCCACTCTGAAATCCTATACACACAATACGGGCAACCTAAAGGAATCCGATTGCAGCAGGACTACTGGCACAAGGAGAAACGGAGACATATTGCGAAATACAACTTTTATGATTAGTACAAACGTATGTAGTTTTACAATTAAACGATCCTGGGACTAAGGAAACTAAGAGAAAAACTGTATTTTTGTCACCGTGCGGCTTGTGGCGTTTCACCGAGAAACGATGAGTTTTTCGTTCATGTACAAAAGGATATTACTACTACGTACGACACATATAATATCATACATACATACGTGTGAGGATATATAGTCAGTCGAGTCGAAACTTGACATACAAAAAATGTATACGGATCTATCTAGGTATACTTATATATATACATCTAGTTATTCACGACTTGACGAATTTTTTCGTCTTTTCGATTGACGTCAAACCACTAGTCAAGTGTGATTCATTCTGTGTTCTTCTACACTGACTTTTTTTAAAGAGAAAATAGGAGACTTGTTCTTTCTGCGGAATCTTGAAGAAGATTATGATGATCCGAAAAAGATAATAACATAATAGTACACTTACAGTATTAAATGGGCTACCCACATAGATGCTTATCCGAACGAATTAGAGTAATAAACAGTCATACCTTATGTGCATATAAAAATGGTATATACGAGTGTAAAATTGTTGTATTTTTTTGACTCACCCACTCATCTCGCCGTTCGTTCGTTGATGAGCGGTTCATGCCACAAATGTTGCTCAGATTATTTTTAAAAATGCAGATGCAAACACACACGTTTTGTGTGTTTCCTGCGGTTTTTTTTTGTGCGTGAGCATCTGTGGGAGAAGAAAAGGTCGTAAAAAGCCAAAGTTGAAACCCTTCAAAACTGGCTTTACTTTCCAACATGGAATACGCATTATCAAAACTACAATCTGGCTAAAGATGCAGTAAGATTTATGAAATCGTGTAAAATAATGCCAGAGAAAGTTTGAGCCTCGGAATTTGGTTAACATTTGCGCACCCTTTTGTCCATCCATACTCGTTTGGCTATAACAATAGTATAGGATAGTAGTACGTATATAATATGCTTGGATTTTAGAGTAAATATGTATCCTTAGTGTTTTAAAGAATGGGAGCTCAAACATCTGTGCCCATCCTTTTATTCAACGCAATTCAGTGGTCACTTCAAAGAAGTCCATTTCCAAGAGAACCCCCTCTTTATTCCTTTCTCCTTTTTTGGTTGTTCCCCAGCCAAAAAAAAATATAAGATGAGATTCGACCATGCTCCTTTCTCCTTCAAAGAAGTTCTCGTTTCTCTCGTTTCTCTCTCTCGAATTGTTGTATACATCCCGTTTCCCTTGAACAACACAGCCCTTTTACATGATCATCATGGGAGGTCAAAGCCGAAGAAAAAAGCCAAATAATCATCTCCTCTTTCTTGTGACTGGCGAAAAGGAAAAAAAAGGGGTCGGGGTTCTCGTCGGTCCCACACAAAAACACATATTCCCAAGCACAAAAAAAAATATCCCCGAATTGTATCCTTTTTCCGTATTTCTCTCGTTGAGAATTGCCATCAATTTTGTAATGAGAGTGGAAAGGCAGCCAAAAAAAGGAAACCACCACCCTGCTACAAAATGATACAAGCCAATACCAAAAAATTTTTACCGTCAAAGGGTGCTCTCTTCCTCTTTATCTTGTTTTTTTTTTTGACTTATTGAGATATTGTGGATTTTGAATTACTGCACTGGGGCCCATTTTTACAAGGAAAAGAGCGATATAACTACACACATTTATTTATTCTCGATTGATGGAGGAAATATACTCCGCTCCAATATATATATATATGTAACTCTTCTAATCCTATCTCTTCTCTGTCCCGGGTATCAATTGGAGGAAATAAATATACATAATGTATAATGTATAGAGGACTGCTGCTCTTGTGCAGGGCTATTTGTGTGTGCCAAGTAGAAAGAAAAAGGAGTAATGTTGTTCTCTCTCCTCTCTCTCTCTCGCTAAACTATAGAAAGGCACAAGCGACCAAACCGACGGACCATGTCTCAAGTGTACGTGGACGATTTATGACGTTACATAAGTATGACAACTGGAAACCACTCAATCGGATAGAAAATGTTGTGTGTTTTGTACTCCTTTCTCTCTCTAGTCGTCTGTGTACTGAGCTGGGCTGGGCTCGTTTTTTTTTCTCTACTACTTTTTTTCTGCTCACAAGAAATACACGTTACACTTCTTTTTTAAGCGAAGCTAATGCCAGGAATTTCTCACAAAATGGATAACCACCGCAAAAGATGAGCCGTGTTTGGTGGATACAATATTTCTTGTGGGGTTCTTGGATGGAGTTATATATACGTATATATATATATATATATATATATATATAAAGTTGCAAAATAAAAGGGGAAAATAAGAATGTCGAGTTTTTCTGAGGTCGTTCCCCTACTTTTTTTTGATGGGTATCAAAGCATATACTAGTAGGGTATGTGTTTTGGGGATTGGGAAGAAAAAGAAGAAGAAGAAAAAAGTCCTTTTTTATTGTCGCATGTGACGGGGGTACTCATAACCAGAAAAAGAAATAAGTTGTATTACATTGGACGGACCATGATGAGCTGTGTCGTTTTCTTGGTTGGAGCATTAAAGAAATTTGAGGACTTTGTGGGAAAAAATGAGAATATAGTTGTGGTGGTGGTGGTTGCGGTCAATATTGGAAAAGTGGATGTTTGTTACTTTGTTATATGGTCATAGAAAGAGAGTCAACATATGTACAATAATCTAGTCTGGGAGAAAAGAAGAGAAGCTTATTATCTCCGGGGGAAAAAAGAGCCAAAGGAGAGTCAGAGACCCAAAGAATGAGGTGGAGAAAAGACATACACTCAAATTCACATCGGGGGACTAAAGGGTAATCTCTTGCATTAAACATGACCCGATTGACCACAAAAAAGAGATATTCTTCTTTTTTTCCTCTCTCTCTCTCTCTCATTTTTTTTGTCAATATTCTTAGGAGATATTTTTTTTATTCACAAGTGAAAGTCGCGAGAGATGTATGGCTTGGAGTGTTGTTGTTGGGAGAGAACTCTATATTATATATGTCTTTTCCCCATATAAATATTTTTCCCCAGGATATTGAAGCACTTGGCATCGGAACGACCCTGAACACAAAATAAAAGGATGGGTGACCAAGGATGAATGAAAAAGGACATACATAATGCACACATATTTTTTATTTCTTTGTCCGGAATGACCACCGGAGCAATTCTGGCATGGTTGAATTCCTTACGCGCGGTTCCAAATAAAAACGGGTCCGCGCGTCCTCTTACCAGGAAAATTGAGTGGAGGGGGATGATGACATAAGGTGAAACAGGGAGGAATGTTTTTCGAGAGTGTGCTGGATGAGGGTTGTGTTAGAAAGCAGCTAATTTTCATACACAAAATCACACAAATTAGTTGCCATTTGGGGATGCACAAGTCCACGGTTGGTTAACAAAAGCACTCCCATTACGGCATTTTGAAAAATACAGACATTGTTCCCCGCATGCTTTCCTCCCTGTAGAGGACTCACCACTCACGGGAGAGACGGGGATGAAAGAATACGGGGATTTCAATACTTTTTCGCCTTGTTCTACAACAGCAGAGAAAGAAACAAGTTGTAAGAGAGAGAGTGAAACCTTTTTTCTCAGAGAAAACGATTTCTCCTGAAAAGAATTCTTTGGAGGGAAATGTGCCCTCGCCGTCCTCCTGATGAGGTATGGCAAAGGAAAAACTTTGGGCAGGGCAGGAAAGTGGTCGTTGCTAGCGCGTAGTTCATTGAATTTTGGGAATTACTCAGCACATAACTTTGACAATTGACGAAGGACGTGTGTGCGTTCCTTTTTCTACCATCATTACTGTACCTCCACTTCCGTCTCTGACATTTTTTTCGCCTTTTGCGAAGGTTAAAACAAGTGGAGGGGTGAAGGTGGAAGTCTGACGATGCATAAACTGATTTTCATCATGCGTTTGAGCTTTTAAAATAAAAGCTATTATGCTCACGCTGGAGCAGCAGCAGCAGCTCATCACTATTCCCGTTTTTTCAGTCATTCACCACGTCCCAGAGACGACGCATAAAAATAGGTTGCGAATGAAAGAGGAGAGCGGCGAAGAAATGAGGAAATAATAAAAAGGAAGAGGTTGAATAAAGTTTTCACAAGTCGAGAAGACAATTTCATTGCTCATTGTTTGAGATAAAAGGCATCCTTCTTGAATGTGAACGGAAAAAAACCGTTCCGTCGTCCTTGATGTATAGGGCAAGCAAGGGCATTTTGAAAACAAGTCTGGCGTCACCTTGATTTCAAAAGGAAGTTGAGTTTTCTTTCCTCCTAGAAATGCGAATCTGCTTTTTCCCAAAAGAAAACCCGTCCTCATTATGTTCATTATCTTTTAATAGTTTTTTTTACCTTTTTCACAATGTTATGGAAGGTTATATTATTTTGGACTCATTCCTCAAAATGACTTTGCTTTCACTTTTATTATATTTTTGTACAGAAAAATGTCCTTCACCATGCACAACAAAATCCGAGGTATAAATTGTGTGGAAAATAATTTGAACATGAAAAAGGGAGGAAAAGTTTTATTCCGAATCACACAAGTTGGATCACTCCCCATCCCCATCGTCGTCCTACATTCTTTTGGCTTTGAGGAAAGGTCTAAGAGCAGAGAGAAAAGTTACAAGATTTCAGAATATAATCCCCCGTTGAGTGGTTGCATTAAAGTAACCCATTAAATAATAAATGTACAGAGAGAGAGAGAGGGAGAGAGAGCCTTGTCGTTTGACAACAAAAATACGCCCAATTTTTCGGATCAAGTCCTCTCCCCAGCCGCAGCAAAAAGGAACTAAACATCCCCAAATTAATCTCCACCGACATGAGCAAAGTTTGAAAGGTCTGTCACCCAATTGTGGTACCTATAATGTATGTACATACACATCCTCTCATCAACAAGGAGATTTGCTGAGTTCCATCCACACTTGCTTTCTCATTACCATCTTGATTATGACAGGCGAAATGTTGACAATATAAATGTGAGAAAATTTGCGGCTTTTGGGCCCAAATTGACATGTTAAACTCGTCGTAAACCAACTACACACCCAAGGCGGCTCGAGGGTGAATTACCGCTGTTCCACGACGATGAAACAAAGTTTTTTCTCTCTGCTCAAGAAATATATAAATATATATATATGCATATATACGTAATTCAGGAGAAACTCTGATGACAAGAACGTCGGCCGGATGATTATGAAGGTTGAGATAGTGTTGGCTTTTGTGGTTCCTCTCCTGTCTCCTCCTCGTTTCTCGCTCCACTGTTATGCAACAAGACAACCGACAGCAAGACTAATGTCGGCTGAGAAAGTCCTTCTTAATCCGACTTTCCCTTTTTCCAGCCACGTAAATAAGGAAATGGGTCTCATTTCATCTTGTCATCATCTCAACTAATCCTTTCCGTAACCAAAGCACTAAAACGCACCCACCGCGACTCGCCGTACGTAGCTGCATGCATGGCAAAGCAAAGGTACATATACATTTTTGGGAAATCATCATCATTTTCTGCAAGCTTCGATCCAAACTAAACCACACATTCAATTTCGAGAAAACAATTTTTTTTCTCTCGCCCTTGCTTCACCTCGCCTCGGTGAAAAAAAAATTGCTCACAACCCATTTCCTTCCATCAACAGAAGGGGTTTTCCCTGAAGGGAAGATATGTCATTGGAGGGTTTTACATCTCGCGCAGATAGATACACACTGACTGATACAGTGTTTAGAAAGAAAAGATTTTTTTTCAGGCACCTTTTCTCAATAAATTTCTTGATCAGGGTAATCCTCCACACACACACACACACACACATGTGGACACAAGCGGAGATCCAACTTGCATACGTGCAGATGCACAACACTATCTCCTTCTGTCGTCAGTAAAAAAAAGAAAGAAAAATGGTTTACTAATTTTACTCCCGTTGTAAACGCCGTTTCTCCTCTTCCATCTTGCTCCTCTGCTCCCGGTGTTATTAAAAAGCTGTCTAGTAAACTGTGCTGATGATATGATGAGCAAGAGAGCTCCGTTTTTTTTTCTCAATCCTTCAGGGACAACTTTACACGCATGTTGTTCTAGATGATGATGAGTCGGGAATATTATTATTATGATACATGAGAAAAATTGTATGGCTCTATGCAGTTTCACGACACTTTATGCATTTTTTTGTACACTATACCACACACACACACATACGGCCACTTATATAATAAGTTTCTTGCTGTGTAATATGCTTCTCTTATTGAGGAAGAGGCAGGAGGAGTTCACGAACAAGGAGGAAATGATGATGGGGATGGTGATGGAAGGTGGGAAATAAATAAATTTTTTGGCTTGCAAACAAGGGAAAAAACGACCATTCCACAATGTCGGTGCATGCATACCCCTAATATTATATTATGCATTCATCCAGAGAGTTAGTTGGAGTTCGAGTTGGATTTTTTTTCCAAGTGTAATATGAATTATGCAGGGAAAACTCCTTCGGGACTCTTTTCTTTTTTAAAAAATGATTCTCAGCTTGGGAAATTGTTTATACTTTTTCATTTTCATATTTTTCTTCCCCACAGTAAAAAACACATATGCTAAAAATATAAATAAGTGTGATGTCTCCAATTGAGTGATTTTCTTGGAGTGAAAAAATCCATTTCCCATTTTCCTCGTCCCCATTTTCCAATTCTCCTTTTTCTCTCTGATGGAGTAATAATCCCCTTTCTTCTCTCACACTAGCTAAGAAACTGGTGGTGGTGGTGGCAGCAAGGAGAAGATAAAGCCATAAGTAACAATATTGTTATGGTTTTCTTGGCTCCTGCTCCACACCACCACGTCATCTCATATCATATTTATTTATGTGGATTAATATTAGATTTTGTAAAAAGTGCGACAAGTCTCGTCTTAAACTGCTACCACCCTAAAATAATGTGATCATGTGTGTGTGTGTGTGTCTTCTTCTTCTTCTGTGGTAACAAGCAAATCGGGAATTATGAGTGGTGCTCACTTTCTCGCGGAGGATATTATTTCCTTTCAGAATGGAAAACAGACAGAGAAGAAAATGATTTTATCTCCTACAATTCATACCACCACCACCACCGCCACCACGGGTTTCGTCAACCTCCAAAATGCCAAGTGCTCACCAGTCACTCATATTTTTCCCCTCCTAATTCCGTACACTTTCCGTATTGCGCCCATTCATTACCCTTGTTATTTCGGGGAGAATGGGTGGAAGCGACACGGTTTTGCTCACTTACTTATTTTTTCGCATACTTTCGACATCTCCAATTTTCAACTGACGAGGCATGTAAGTAAGTAAGTGTACGAACGAATGAGAGAGTTTTTTTTTGATAGTGGCTTTAAAAGTGGATCAGAATAAATGGACACGATGAGCGGATGATGTGGTGATGGTTTTAACAAAAAGCAATTTATGGAGACACAATAATGTGAAGGGAAATATTCTATTTATTTATTTTACCCACCTACATGCCCACACGTAGGCACTACGACACTACCACGACGATCGAGTGGGTAATAAGGTGAAAGCGGAGCTTCATGCATGCAATAATAACACACAAATATGTAGCCAATATGTTTTTCCTTGGAATTGTTGACATTTGGCATGGCAGCAGCATAGCAGCAGCCCTTGCATTGCCCCGTAGCATTTTCGACAAGATATGTACAAAGAATATTATACTTATATATTATATTTTTTATTGTCGATCGTAATTATACTCGATCGTAGAGGGAGGAGACGAGTCAGTCAGTCCCTTTATGCGAGAGATTGGGTTTGCTTTTGAAAGTAAGAAGATGATTACCTGGAAGCAACCTGCGTCAATAGGCAATAGGCGACGACGGCGAGGAGTTTGTGTGGGTTTCTTTGATAGCCATAGTCTCCACATTCCCATATATATTAATAATATTCAATAATTGAAGTGGTCAGTGTCCAATTGACGAGGTTACACTACGTTTTGGAATGACCTCATAACCTCAGCGGAGCAAGGTCAAAACGGTCAGAATGTAAACTCATGGTGGTGGCGTGGTGGTGAGTGAGCAGTAGTGTCCACAATTACAGAATACGAAGAAGAAGAAAAACACACTAATTGAATTTGTAATATCATGAATGACGTTTTGCAAATGCAAATTGATGAAAGCTATAACGCCACAAAGTAATATACTTAATATTTAAAAGAAAAAAGTTTGCGAGTAGCGTTTATTTTATTATTATTTCGTAGTTGGTGGCGCATCACTACTATCGCATCGCAGCATAATATCTCGCGTGGAAAATATAATTCTGACAGAAAGTTGCCCCCATAAATAAAAGCAGCTAAAAGGCACGGAATATTATGACAAATAGAAAAAAGATGATGGCTGGCTTGACTATGAAGCCTTTTTTCCTTTTTTTTCTTTCCAAATCTATTTTCGCCCACACACCCTCCACACTCCACACTCCACACTACTGCGACACTAAGTAAGCACGAAGCACATAGAATGACTCTTTTTTTAAAAAACAAGTTTTTATTTTGTCTGAAGAAGATTAATTTAAATGATTTTCTTTTTGTGTGGTTAGCAGCTTGAGACACACACGCTCATATTTTTTATACAACTCTCAGCCTCCTACTTCCGCAATACTATTTCGGAGGAAAACTGCAAAACTACGTGTGATTATGGAGATACCGCTGTCAAAACAATCATGACACACAGTATGCACCAGTTTTTCATTTTTTAGGAGGTTTCCACGCCGCAGCGCTCATTCGCTCCGCTCATATCACATTTCAAAAATCCATGATGACATTTTTCAAGTGTCAATGAAAATCGCCTTTTCTCTCTCCGTCGCTTTATTTCGAATATAAAAAAAAAACGCGGAGCCGTTAATGACAACAATAATAGCGTAATCCTCCGAGTACACAGATGCATGCGACGAGGGGAATACGTTATATATCCACACCTCGTCGCCGTATCACTCTGAAGTGGGCTTATTACACTTCTTCTTGAAAGAACAAAAAAAAAAAAAAACTAGTACGTATACGTATATTATATTATATTATCCGTTTTTTGTCACACATACACACACCGCACCGCAAGCAAAAACTACTACAATCTCCGTTTTGGTCCTGAAACACATTGTCGTCAACAAATCCGAAAGGCTTACACTCATAATACGTTCGTCGTCCTCGTCGTCGTGATATGATGGTATTACCGGAATGAGAGACGACGGCTTACCAAAGTTACATTTTCCGGCTCACATTGTTCCTTCCTCCTCGCTCCCTTTTGCTCAAAAGGCAAACCAACTTTTCAAAATAATTCTCCAACAAAAGACGGATTTGAAGAGACTGAGACAACACGGGGATGGAAATTATTGAGGAGCGAGCAGAGAGAGAACCCTTTCTGAGATTGTGTCGTCGTCATCATCCTCGCCACCAGTTGTACTACAAACGTGCTCTTTCCTCACTTTCCGCTGACAATTGTAACCATTGAATGGGTCTGAAGATGATGACATTTTTTTTACAAATCATTCTGATCACAAGGCTGATAGAGAGTCGGATAAAAAAAATCGGATCGGAAGGGGAGACCTACTATTTCCATTATGACTTAATAATTGTTTTCTTGGCCAGAGTTTTTGAATCCCACGGTAAGTAAGTAGTAGTAAAGAAAGGTAAATATTATTCAATATTCTGCGAATTCATGCAATCCCTATATAATCGTATAGGCTAGTTCCGTAACCGAGTAGTGCGTCGTATTCGAATCAGTTTCGGTTCCAAGGGAGACTACATTATTGTGCATTTTGAAAAGGTTACAAGACGTGTCTGTTGTTGACAGGATTTCAAAACCTGGACCGTAAGCTTTTTCTTGTAAGCACCTAGCTAATTTCTCTCGTATGTAGCACCTTATTTATTGTTTCTCTCTTGAAACACCTCGAATTTCGACGTAGCTCGTTATTTAGCAGGTACAAACTTTATTCCAGAGAATGCAAAACTTTTTTTTTAATCCCTTAAGAAAAAACACCTTTCCCATTAAACGGGGTATATTCTCCTCCGAGGTTTTAATACACTTTCATAATCCCCAAGTTGACAAGAAAACCTGTGGAGTATGGACATGGCAGGAAAATGACAACGAAATTGTTTTCAAAGGAAATTCGCATGACAGGAGCGTGAAACTGGAAGAGGAAAAAGTTATTTTTTAATACTACTCATTCCGCCGCCGCCACCGACATTCCCATAGTGTGTGGTACAGACAACAACAAGCTTTTGGCTCAACAAAATCAGGAAAATGAGTTGAATTTCTACTAGACACCCACCTACTTACTTATATGCCAGTTGAATGGATCGTTTTACAAAAACAGGAGCAACCCCCGACAAAGCCAATTATTCTCGAAGGAACAGAACCAAAAATGGAGCAAAGTTTTCCAGTGAGAAGGAGTGAAACAAAAACAATTTCCAACCCGAACGAACGACAACACCACGCTGCTCTCTCTCTCTCTCTCTCTCTCTCGCTCTCTCTCTGCCTTTCTTTTAATTGAAGTCAACAATTTACAACTTTTTTCCCTTGACTTATTTCTTCTCATCTACTAACAATAAGTCAAGAAAGGAAAGAGAGAGGAAAATAAACCCGTCTGGGAAAAAGGTCTCCTGCTGGTTTTGTCATTTTTCCCCAACTCAAAACGCTGCCAACATTATTATTTAGCTGGCTCTTTAGAAAATGGGCTCCACCGGGGGGGTGGTGGTGATAACTGTGAATATATGACGATTATTGGGAAGAAGAAGAAGAAGAAAACTCCGTGAAATGGGCTATCAGGGGAAATGAGAAATTTCCTTAAAATCCCCGACCTAACCCCCATCCACACACACGGCAGGGAAATGGGGTGCTACTGTGCTGCTCTGCTGTACAGCAACCGGAGAAAACAAGAGGAATGAAAATGAATGGGCAGAAACAAGAGAGTTGCCAGCCCTTCTTTTCATTTTTGACACAAAGAACTAATAGCTTTGTACGCGTAATACGGGGAGTAGTTGAGTAGAGTGTATGTGGTAGTGGAGGAGCAAGCATTATTCACTAGGAAGAAGAAAACATGGATGGGAAATCCGGGGAACAATGGAGAGTGTAATGAGGTTGGCACAAAATCAGAGCTCTATTGTCGCTTAATTCCAATACATTGTGCTGCACTTGGGATGTGGGCCTTTCAGAACAAAAAAGCTCATTCTTTCCCTCCCAACTCGCTATCCTCCCATTAATAATATTTTCTGTGCATCAGCAGCAGCAGCACAGGAAGAGGAGAACAGCAGACAAAATGTAAACTTGTTGCTACATTTTTTTTCACATGCGGAGAAAAGGATGATAACAGTAATAATAGCATATCGGGCGAGCTCCACCGCTCCTTTTTGGACTACATCCCCGAGAAAACCTTCCTCCTCCCGTGGGCATTACAAGAATCAAATTCTTTTCCCGGAATGAATTCTGTGCCTAGATGACGAACAAAATGACACAATTGTATATATTGACGAGGATTGTGCTCTGTCGTCGTGGTGGTGGTGGTGGTGCCCTCCTTTTCACAAGGTAGTAGAGCTTCCAATTTTGCACCACAAAGGAGAACTGTAATCATGGCCAATTCCTAAATTACAATGTCATTGTCCAAAAAAAAAGTTGGATTCCTATTGATATAAAATTGGATGGAAATTAAGTAAAAATGAAAAGAAGAAAAAATGTTCCGTATGTACGTAGGTGTACGTATTTTACGTAGGTAGTAGTAACGAAACGATGATCATAATACAAATAGGAGAAAACTAGAGAGAGATGAGAGTCCAGTCCGACAAGAAGACCTTGAATGAGGAGGATGGGTATATCTATGTCAAGATGAAAGCTAGTTAGAGTTATTGCCGACTTTGATGTTTGTATCAAAACAAAAATATTGAATAAACAAGGGAAAAAAGAGATTTTCCCTGTGTGATCCTTTCCTCATTCGTTTAGATTGTGAAATGTGAAATGGGATGATTGTCTCCATACCGAGGAGGAATGAATAATGCATATTATACTTTACGGAGGAGCGGGGTAGTAGTAGAGCCAGAGACGGAAAATTTGAAGGAAATGGATAGTCCCCGAAAGCATGCATATAATAATATAGTATACTTGAAATACAAAAATACATACAACCAACCACTTTCTCCTTTCTCTCCCTTGTTGTGTGTTTTCTGGGAAGTAAGGCTTCTCCTCTGGACTTTGTTTCTTGTCGTTCCTTGTGCTCCACTACTCCATGATATACCGTAAACTCATATATAGTTTCCCATGGAACATTGTTGGATCTGAAGGAAGAGGAGTAGGTAGTTTGGGTTGGGCAAACTTGTATTTTCAACAGTCATCCCTTTTTTCCTCTCTCTCTCTCTCTTTCTGTTTTCCAACTGAAAGTTACTAATTATTCGGAACGACCCAAAAAACTGTGTTTTCCACACAAAAACTTCAAAGGGAAACTCCACTCGTATTTATTCTCTTTTTCCCTATTTCTATTCTCTTTGCTTTTCCCCGTGAACATGCATATATAATATGGATGTGCTATAAATTCAGCCGAAAAAACACAAAAAACTTGTACCTTTGTGTAGTAGCAGAAAGGAGGAGGATTCATTGTACAAGGTCGGTAGCAGCGTGTGCTCCACTCTCTTTCTCTCTCTCTCTCTCTCTCTCACTCTCTCTCTGCCTATATAAGTATCTGCCTACACACTGTTTTTAGGAAAAGTAAAAGCCTTTGTGGTGGAGTAAAATGCGTCTCTCTCTCTGGTACACAGTTTTGGAGAAATAAAAAAACCACGAGAGCTTCTCTTGTCCTGTTTGCATTGAGCCGATATGAATAATATACCTGCCTTTAAATCAAGCCTTTCCCGTCGTGATCATCCCAGAATGATGGCTTGCTGTAGAGGAGAGAAGACAAAAACCGACGAGAGCTTCTCTGATGATCCAGATATGGATGGTAGTACGAAAGTTGTGTTCCGGCGCCCAAGAGAAAACACAATTCTCTCAGATTTGTCACATTATTGTACACACAGCCCCAGCCGCAGTGTAGTAGCAAGCAGCCCGTCGACACGCTAATTTCGTGTTATGTGAGTTGGGATGATATACACGACATACGACTACGACGACGAATATTATGATGCGTGCATGCATGCATATATGGACGACAAACAAGTTGTCTCTTCTCATCTGGATCGGATTCTGATTCGACAATGATGATGATGATGATGATGCCGATGATGACATCAAGTATAAAACAAGTAGAGGAACACGGGGTGTAGTTGTAGTAGTAGCAGTAGTTGTTGTTGTTGTACAGATTGTGTGGAGATGATCCTTTTTTCCTTTTGGTTTGTTTGTTGGCAGTGAAGCATCCCTAAGCTGGGTAGAGTGAGTTGAGAGTTTTCTCCATCTCGACTTTGTCTCCGCGCACTCCACCTTTATACATAATACACAAGTTACTTTGGCTTTACGCTAACTTTCCTTCCTTTATGTCATTCTTGTCATCTCATTTTCATCAAGCTTTTACGAAATCCCTATGTTTTCCACGGTGGAGGAATGTGCGGTGGTAAGAGAAGAGACAAAGGTGATGTCAGTAGTGATGTGTGTGTGTGTGTGTGTGTGTGTGTGTGGGTACATGTTAGACTTGAATCTCTCCAACAACCACACACTCGTCGTCCCCGGTGATTGGAGATGATATAAGTATAATACTGGGATGGGAAGGGTAGTACTCATCAAAACCGACAACAGTCGCTTGAAATTAAAGCATTTTTATAAAGGCATGTTCATGTTCTTGTGAGCATCTTTAAAGCTCATACTCATACTCATGATGATGATAAACATGTTTACAACCAATTCTCAAAGTTGCTAGATTGCTGCTTGCTCGCTACTGAGCTACGCTGACTATTCAGCTCTCCCTGTTCTCCGTGTTCGTAATTGTAAACTTTAAAGGATTGTACTATGAGCAGCAACCCTTTTTCCTTGTGCCGAGAATGAATTGTGTGTCTCCCCTGGGATCCCTCACTTTTTCGTCTGGAGCGAATTAAAAGTCCCGATGGAGCATGATGCAGCACGATCATTGTTGCAAGGATCAGGAAAATGCTTTCGGAACATTACCATTATATTACATACAATCCATAACTGATCAAGATCATACCGTGCATGAACATTTTTTTCTACCTTCTCGGCCTACTACTCGTCTTTTGAAGGCTCGTTTTTTTTATTCTCGCTTTGCTCCTGCTACTACTGCCCCAACTGCTTCTCCCTTGCCTTGCCTTGGTGTGCTTTTGTGAATTTCACTTGTTCCCCAAGGATAAATTTCAACGAGCTCATCAAAAATTCAACATCTCAATGTATGGGAAGCACGTAGGTGTTTCGAATTGTTGGCATTCCTCTAATACCCCCATCGTCATCGTGATGGTGGAACGCTCATGGAACACTCCTCTATTAGGGGTTTCATGGGAACGTGTATGGCAGACATTGTGCCGTACAATACATTATAAGTGAACAAGGCAAAGAAATTCTTCTCTTTTTTTGTAAAAGACAACCATCTCTTGGAGCAAAAACAGAACAGCACCTACATGCCTTTTAAAAAATATTCTTAGGCTACTAAGGCTACAATACTCACTGCTACTGCTGCTGGAGGTGAGGTGAATGTGTGACTAGACTGCCACCTCCACACTTAGAGATGAGGATGCCGGTTGCATTGGGGGTTCCTCCCCGGAACCCGGAATGGTGAAAAAAGAGAAGTGAGAGACAGTAGAGTTGATATGGGCCATTGCACTAATGGCTGGAAGTAGATCAGATCAAATTACCAAGTTGACATCTTTTATGACCAGCAGCTACTATGTCAAAGTCAATAGTTGAAGTGAACTGTGAACCCTTTTTTGAATTCTGATCATCATCCCGTAGGCACAAGTCATGTGTGTCTGGTTCCTCTTCTTGAAGACGAAGAAGAAGCTTTACGTTGGAACTGGTGGAAGGAAGGAAAGTCAGTAAGTCAAAAAGTGAACCATCATCCTCATCATCGCAATCTGATGACTTGCTGCCGGGCGTGAATTGGAAGCGTAACAGGGTAACTGAACGAGACGAGGTATGCACGAAGTCTTTTCTCACTGAGCGTGCAAAAAATGAACAAGTGAAATGGGAATTTATTTTTGAAAATGGATTTCTTCCGAATTCCTATCCACTTGATGGGAGAGATCTATGGGGGTCCCCTTCCACATTCCAAATTGGAACAAAGCACCCTACATTTAAAAAAAAATGACGATCATTTCGTATTCCATGGGAAACTGCAGTAGCCAGCCCTCCAATTTAGCAAAGAAACAGCGTGCTAGCAAAGTACATAATATGCAGATGTATGAAAATGAGACATACATCACATTTAATTTCTTAAAATACAGTTTACATTCGCCATATATCTCCAGGATACCGCTGCAGCTTATAAAAAGGCAAGAGAAAAAAATTGTGCGAGGAATTACAATAGACCTGGCATTTCATTGTGCTAGCTAGCCGTCTATTGTCATTCGAATGAAAGCGTACCAACGAGATTGGAGATGCTTGCAATGAATAAAAGCAAAAGACGCAACAGGGCAAGCATTATCCTGCCTCTGAGGTTGACAATGGGCATGCATGCGTTTGACAAAAGCTTGATTTGATCTTGATCACCATCATCATCATCGTATCATGTAAAAAAGGATTGGTATAATAATGAGACAACTCAAGTACAAAGGGTTCAATTGGGAAAGAATGGGATGGCTAAATGAAATAGAATTTTATATGAAGCGATATATCATTCACAAGATACACGAAATGTCATGCTTTTGGAGGTAGCTTATAACCAGCTTAAGCTTGGTGGCCGATAATGGATTGATGGAATGGACGGACCCGTCGTACTCGTACTTCATATATACGAGTATAATAGTATTTTGTTTGTTTGCAATAAAACAAAAATATCGGAAAAGCCGACTCAACCCTGGAAGGGTTAATATAATATCAATCGCGCCCCAGCAGCAGCAGAGCTCCGTTCCAACAAACATGCTATTATCTGCAGAGCAGACACAAACCGAGCAATATATGACAAAAAAATCCTTTGCGTAAATTGATGCCGTCTCTGAGAGCCGACTGGTGCAGTATACATATACCGTGGAAGCAGGGAGCGGTTCATCATGAGACCAAGTGACAATACCACTTTAGAAAAAAGGATTAGACTCAATATATATCAACTAATTCTGTGGAATCGATTCACTCCTCTCATTGTCAGGAAAAGGGTTCCCAAGTCCAAATTAATTTATTTAATTTCCGGAAAATGCCACTTCTTTTACTAAAATACGAAAAGTGGATGTAGCCACAAAAATGAAAACCCTTTGGCCGTAGACAAAAACCCCTTCAGTTTTATTAGATTTCATTAACTTTATCCAAAATCCTTCAGACACTCATCCAGAATCTCTCTCTCCAGACTTGACGACACTTAATTCAGTTCAAGGCCAAAAAGTGTCTCCTACCACCGCTGCTCTACTCGTTCGAATCCACACTTACAATCATCTTTCCATGTGATAATGCCACGCTCTGAGTCTACGTGCATGAAATGATGCAATTATATTCTTGGCGAAAGATTAGGTGAAAAAGAATTCAGATTTTATTACACTCTTCAAGCAACTCTACTGTTCTCTGCGAGATATTATTTACAAGATTAAGTACTCATTATCTACTTCTTTTGTCACAAGATAACGTCATCCTTTTTGTCGAGACACCTTAAGAATACATAAATTGTAATCTCCTACCCTGCTCCAAATCCTGTCCCAATACGTTACATCATCAGCAGAATCACTCCAAATGTCCTTCATGGACACCAGCATTGTCATTTCTCTGACAAAGATTGTGTAAACATTTTCCCTCAATTACCTTATCATATCCTGCTTCTACTAATTCCATCTCAACTTACTTCACTTGAGACGCCACCTAAAGACATTAGCAGAGCAAATAAATTATGATACCTCACACAATGCAAAACGTTTCAAGTAAAAAATCCTTTTAATATTCATACGAATTATTGTTATATAGTCTCCCTCTGCGAGCAGCCAGACCCCAATTCCCATGATATGCATTTTTAGTTTTTAACACGAACCACTTAGGTATTTATTTTTTCAATCCCTTCTCTGACGTAATTATCACGCCGCTATCTTCCTGACATTGTGCAATATTGACGTGCAGACATGTCACCCATTTTTATGTTGTGTTCCGTCGTAAATCACTCTTTGTCTTTACAGCCGAGATAAAAATGGATTTTCTCAGGCTCATCAAAGTATTTCGAGATGAGTCCTAATGACATCATTGTAAAACGGTATGAATGATTAGATGGAGAAACTGAGCCAGTTGGAGAGTCTCACTTGACCCAAATTTCGTAATAATTTTGTTTACACCCCTATCCCATGACCCTTTGACCTGAGCAACGTTTTAACACTGGAAATATATACAATCTCACATCAGAGGGGAATCGGAGGAGGGCGAAGGAATCCCGCCTCTGTCTTGTTTCAATTCCCTTCAAAAAATAAACCCTATAGCAATTGTAACCCTCGACAACTATTCCTCCGAGTTTAAAAGAGCGTTTAGGTTTTTTATCTGCTGTGTGAAGGAGCCGTTTCACCAACAACTGTTGCCAGTTTCTCATCATGGTGCAATAAAGCTGTTTTTCACGCCAAAATGCCGGGGTGGCTTCTTCACGACATCATACAGGAATTCCCATATTTCATTAACCACAAGTCATAAAGGGAGACACAAGACAAGTTTAAGGAACCACAAAACCATGAAAAAGAAAGAAACAAGATAAAAAAGAGTAAAAAACTTTTTTTCAGTGGAAATGCTCCACAATTTTTTTTTCCTTTCAAAAAGAATGTATGTATATAGCCCCTAAAAATGTGTCTTGTTCTGCTACACCACGAATGACATTTTCAGCTCTGTCGGATGTTCCGAGGGTGAAAATAATGGATTCAATCTGAGCTCCTCCGAGTTCAGCTAAAGACAAGGGAAGTCCTAATACGTATATATATCCTATGTGTCTCTAGGAGTTTTTTGACAATTTACACTTTTTTTTCTCCTTGAAACGCTCCCCCTCCCCAAATCTCATGGTAGTAGAGTGTATCATAGATCACACGGTAAAATGATTTTTTTTTCTTTCGCTTTTCACAATGTCGTTGTTGTAGGCGGCATTCCAACTTCGACATGACATGCAACGGAACGAAAAGAATGGTTTGTTGTGGTGTTTTGCCACCCGTGAGACCCGACTTTCACATTCTTTTATTGACATTTTACTCGTTTAAAGGAGACAATCTGTGGCATGATTACGTTCAATTTCCATTTTTACCCCTTTTTTCTTGAAAACTCTTCATTTTTTAGTGTTACACATGCCTATATTTTGGTGGTGGAGGGTTAGGATTAGGAAGGAACATAAGACAAGAAAGCGGAGAGGGTGCAAAAGAACCGATAGCTCCAATTTTCTGATAATTTCCCATTCCTCCTACGACTAATTTGTCCTGACGGCGCACAAATTTGTGGCTTCCATTTTCCTGTTGAACTCTTGGGTTCGAGAAATAATGCATTCGAGTAAGAAGTGCATTTTTGACTTGTGGCTTTTGAAGAGTTGCAGAGATAAAATACGTAAATTCTGGGTCTTATAGCCTCATTGAGATACAGAAAAAAAATGTGAAATGGTAGTTGAAGAAATTCATCAATTTTAACAATCCCGTCGTCGTAGCATGTACAAGCATGTATAGTAACGTGGAACAATGTGCGATGAGGGATGACAATACTGCTCTGTGGAGATGACAAAAGAGTGATATGTTGCATAACCGGTACAGATCCCATACTCCATGCATGCCAGCATTGCACCGCACTCGCACTCTTCTTATTTTTGAACCCAACTTTTCCAGATTCATTCTGGAATAATACCATTTCTGCTCGGCATGATAATGGATTACTCGCCAACACAAAAGAGCAGGGCAGTATACAATCGAAAGTAAAGACGAGGACTACAATGGAATGGAAGTAGGGTGGGATCTGATATGAGAAATGAAATTAAGTTTATGTGCAGGTTTATACTGATGATGTATCCAGAGCACCTGGGTTCCCACACTTTTATTTTCCGTTGGGATGGATGGAGGATGTTGACCTATTTTATCATCAAACCGTGCATCTATCCACATCCACATCCAATCTGATACGTATATAGCTTGCCTTCATGTAGCCAAAAATTCTTGTATTGTCACGGTGTTTGTCTTATTGTGATCCAACATTGGATGCATTCTTTAGCGTGGAAGATGAAAAATGGTGAAACAATTGAATGAAATGGAGTTTAAAACTGTAATAAATCCCCCTGCTGAAAAGAAAGGAACGTTGATATGTGACCCCTCTCTTCCTGTCTGTCTCCACTTGGCAAAATGACAGATGACTTTGGTTAAACGGAGGGGCAACAAAAGCCTACAAACACATCAACATTTCTCTCTCTCGAACAAACTACCATACCACTGCATCTTTCTCTCTCTTTCGCTCTTGTGCAGCCTCAAAATCACTCATCCAAATCTGGAATCATTCAGTGAAGACAAGAGCCTCCTCACTTCATTATCTTTCCTACAGTCGTGTCTCATCCCGAAAACAAGAGGAAATCGGTGTTGAGCATGCGGAACATTCCAGAAATATCTTGGGGGTTTTGTAACCATTTATAGGACAACCGCAAATACTTAGTTCCCGAATCCAATTCCAATGTTGCATCATATCACAACTATCACAACCGACTTCGCTCGATTCCCTCTCCTCATCAACTTCTTGGAAAGTAAACTCCAAGAAATGTACGCACTCCTCCTCCTCCTCCTCCTCTCCCATATTATATTACAAACTGGACAACTACACAAATTGAATTGGCAAAAAGGAACAATCCCAATTTTGATCTAGTCTTGCTCATCCTTCCTTCCAAGAATCTATCCATATATTACTTTATCTCCTCTTCTGATTGTACGTTATGGATTGCCCCTCGTGTCCCGAGTTTCCTTTGAAGTTCCTCCTCGTCGTCGTCGCGAGCTTGTTAGCAGGAAGCAATAATAATCCAAGTTTGCTACAATGTCAATGGATCTCGTCGAAAAAGAATAAATAATCTTCAACCGCACACATATCAACCAGGCAGACGGCGGATATAAAGTTGTGTGCACGAATGTATGTATGCTATGTGCACACACGAAAAGATGGAAAAAATGATCATGCACATACAAAATTACTACTCCATGTTAATTCATCCTCCTTCCCTTTGCGTACTCCGTCGTAGCAAGACTCAAAAATAATATGAAACAAAGTCATGTAAAAAACGGAGAAGACAAATAGAAAGTCTGTATAAGGAAGAAGAAAAAAGGAGAATTTCCTCTCTTTGCTTCTCAAACTCTCTCAAATAATAATAATAATGTTGTCCTCTTTTTTTACCCGCAACTACTTGACACAAGAAGAAGAAGAAGAAGAAGAAGAAGAAGAAGAAGAAGAAGAAGAACGGGAGGAGAAACGATACATTTACGATCGTCTTGTGTAGGATCACATTTCCAGAAAGAGAGGGTGAATGAGTAGAAGAAGAAGAAGAAGCTCCGAAAATGCATAGAACTACATGATATGCACTCCACCACCACCACCACCACCACCACCACACCCGCTCACTCAGAAATATCCAATGAATATCTATATACCTAAACGGCATATGTTAAGAAAGGAAAGAGAAAGGGACTTTTTTTTCTGTACAAGTATTTTCAGCTGCACTCTCAATCATACCATGAAACTAGTTACTTATAAGGGAAAACGAGCTGCTGGTTATGTGGTATATGTATTGATATAAATAATAAGTTTTATGTCATATAATGTGCAAGGAAATGGGATGAGCAGAGGGAGTCTTGGCTGAACTAAAAAAAGTAAGTACATCATATGAAGAAGCATCCCTTGTCTCTCAGTCAGAGTTTTGTATTTTATGAAAATGGAAACATATAATATCTGGAGCCAAAAAGGAAGAAAAAAAAATGATGCAAGTGTGCTGGAACAGACTTTTTGAATTATTTAATCTCCACATTATATGTATATAATAATATAGCCGTGTATCCAGTGAGGTAAAGTTGATGTGTGTAAAGAGAGTATGAAATTGTTATATATGAGCACATAACCGGAGAAGTACGACTTTTTATTGGGAATCGACACAAATAGGAGGAAACCCTTTCTCATTCAACTTCATTACGACTGCGACTACACGACCCAACTGCGTTTACAGGTTCGAACATCAAATACCATGCACGAATAATATATATATATATTGGTTTGCTCACAATTCTGGGGAACGAAAAGGGAGAAAAGGGAGTTGATCATAAAGCAATACATTTTGAGGTGTCGTTAAATGCAGAATATGGATGACTGTCATTACTCCCGTGTGCCAACCATAACTTTTGCAAATAATATGGGCATTTTTTGTTATAAAATATGAACATAAGAGATGGAGTGTAAAAGTACTACTGGTGGTACGTACGTACGTATTTCACCTTACCTTGTTGGTCGTTCGCCGCGTCAGGCAGGTTGCATTTTGGTTGGAAACAAAGGGATGCGATGGGAAAGTGGTAGTTTTTTTTACGTTTGTATAGAAAGTTGGGAGAAAAAAAAATTACTCATGCCCCATTCTCAAAAAAAGTTGCTATTATTGTTGTTGCGCTCTGATCAAAAGCACTTATTTTTTATACGTGTTCTTCCAAGTAATATTCACAATCAAATGTTTTTATTGTGGTCATTCCATTCCCAGCGAAATGACCATGTTAATGTTGTGATGACGATGATGACACTCCTCTTGCTGATAATGAGGGTGATGATGACGGTGTTGCTTTTTGATGATGACCACTATCCCACTTTTGTCGAACAGGGTACGTAACGTACGCACAAACACGATAATAAAAGACGTGTGGTTCCGTGTTACTACGACTATGATGACTGCCCAGTGCCCACTCAATAAGTTTTGTGTGTGCAGTCACCGTAAAGGAAACTTGGGGAGCTAGCTGCCACTACTACTTGTGTAGTTTTAAGTAGTAGAATAAGTAAACAACACTTTTTGATGACGCTGCTGTGATTATATTGTCATCGGGATGGCTTTACCAAATCACTATTTTCACATTACTTTACTATAGTTTGGGGAGACCGAGAGAGAAATTTGAAGTGCTTGTTAGCAGTAATGAGCACAGCCTCAATTTTCCCTGTCTCAGACATTTTGATGCTGTCATTTAATATTTTTTATTGATGACATGGGAGACGAACGAACGAACGAGTGAAACCACACAAGTCTGACTGACAAATTCTTTTGATATATTTTGTTTCTGATTTGCACGCAGCAGCTCACAGGAAAAGTGTGAGTGGTGGTGGAAGGCAAAAGTGAAAATGCGTAATGGGAATTCATGGGACACTGGAATAAGCAGGGAGCCCCTGTGCCGGCCGACCAGACTTGAAGATGCAGATTGCATAAATAACTAACTCAGGCCGAGAATACAATGCGCTCTGTTCCTCTCAAGTTTTGTTGTCATTGTGTTTACTAATCAGGAGCAATTACATGGGATATTATGATTTCTTGAGTGCTCAGACACTCTCATGTACCCAAACGAAAGGAGGAAAAAGTGTAATGATGAGAGAGAGAGAGAGAGAGAGAGAGAGAGAGTGCATACAAAATGCGCACAAAAATGCTGGAGACTTGATGCTGTTACAGTTTTAGGGATAAGGATAAGCAAAGAATACAAGAACAAGTACTTCCAGCCAGCATCAGAGACAATATAATATAATAAGCAAAAACGCACGTTGTTATAATATCGCATTGTGGGATAATAAAAGTAAATTGCATCATTGCTGCTAAAAAGAAGAAAAGACTTGACTGAATATTATGTCCATATGAAGCAAGTATTTGGAGTCACTTTCAGAGAGACTGACTCACTATGGATCTCTGTGCGGTTGGCGTTTTGTGCTGATGATGTGATGATGAGCAGCCGTGAACTTGTCGATACAAGGCTTTGTTGCAAAGTTACAATACAAAGCATACGTGTGTGTAGCTGTAGTATGGAACGTCAAGTCAGCGACAAGTTTGGTTGGCATTCTTGGCATTTGCGTTACATTACGGCTATGTTTACGATCTCGGACCTTCTTGCCTGGGACACAAGACAAATAAGTATTGTCAAAGGTGGTGGTGGGTGACGTTGGTTTTTTGTTATGAAATTGTAGCAAAATAGAATCCAACAAAATCCTACCTATTTAGTGCCATAACTCAAAAAATGATGTCCTTATGGTATCCTTCTATACTTATTCGCAGTAGTAAAGTATCGAGAGGATATCAGTTTCATTCACTGGAAACTAGTGTAATAGTTTACTTGGGTTACTGTTGGAAAGGGAATATTATGATGCTCAAGGTTTGACAGGGCTGACATCACCGTCTGCCGCTGCTGAAGTCCATTAAAAAATGTAAATTATGTCATACAAGCAGGCAGGAGGAGCGCACCTTTTGACATGAACTGGGGTAAAGTGAAATTTGCATGAAATCAACGTAGGTAAATAATAATAATAATAATAATAATAATATTCTCAAATCTAAAACCATTTTGGACATGGTTGTTAGCTAAACTTTCAAGTTCCTATATTTGTAATAATATGTATTGGTTTACACTACGACCTTGTGCAAATTGCCGTCATAATTGCTGCGCAAGAAACGCTAACATCCAGCATAATATTATACATTTACCATTCTTGCAATGCCGGCAAAGCAGAAGAGCAGAGCGAGATTCTGGTGTAACTTTGGTCGGAGCTTCGCTTCACTCGCTCATAGTTCAACATCGAACCATGACTCCCATCTCTCAACGAATGGATAAAAAAGCTGAGATCAAGTGGCTCATCTTTGTTCACTTCTGCGTCTCCTGCCTCTCTGTTCGTGTTGACTGGAATGCAACTCAGGGGTCCATAATAAAAAGAACGTCAACTGTCTGCATGTCGTGAATGAATAGTTAATTAACAATTCTAGAAATACAAGATGCGATGCTAACAAGAATTTGAGTATAGTACAGATATATATAATATTGATTTTTGCTAAATACGTTTGATGTATTTGATGACGTTTTATGTAATTTTTGTAGAACCAAAGTTAAAGATCATACCAGTTAGTTGTCTTTGCTCTATAATCAGTAATATTTTGGAAAATCTTTTAAGGAAATCCGACTGCATGACAACGACGAAATTAAATCATAGAACCCACACACTGGAATCATTATTCCTCAATTGTATACCGCATATTATTGCATTACTGCACTAAAAAATCTGCGCAATGTCAACGCTGAGCGAACTGCGCTGGCTCAAGGTTGTAGACAGAACACAGACTCCCATCTCTCCACGACCAGTTGCATTCGAATGGATGAGAAGATAGATGAAGAAAAGCTGCTCATCTTTGTTTCATTTGCATTTCATGATCCAAACCCTCCAGTAGCTCCTGTTGACTGGAACGAAGGTTAGAGGTCCGTAAAGGATTACTGAATCAAAAAAGCTACATGGAATAATACGATCAATTCTGCCAACAGGCTGACTCTGCATATGCGAATTAAAATATGAATTGTAGAGAGATGTGAAGTAAAACTGAGGAATAAGAAAATAGGTACAGAAAAAAGCAAATGGGAGGTATCATGTCAAGTAATAAACTTCATGCACTTCATCATATTGCATTGGTGAGGTTTGCTAAACAAATGAGACGATAACACTGATCTGATAAAGCTGGGGCCGGTTAGGGTAGGGTACCATTTCAGTTCGGCTAAGTTTCTAATCGAGAGAGTAGAACAGAATGGGATAGGATATTAGAAAGTAGAACACTTGAAAAAGTATTTCTGGACACCTGGTCTGTGGTGTATGCAACATTGCTTTTCTTTAAACCAATTTAAATGATAAGGAATTTATTGCCATGTAAAACAAGAAACGAAGTCGTTATAGAAAGTATATACCTACCTATATATCCGTTCCTTGTACCTTTTTTGGCGCAATCTCAACATGGCTTGTGATGGATGATTTACGAAATTATTTGCATGAATTGGATTCCCATTTTGAGCGGATGCTAAGTTCAGTGTGTATTTTCAAAACACATTCCCTGAGTCGTAATAACTTGGTCGCGTTATACGCATATTGCATGTACACGTGACGTGACTTTTCCAACTAGTCATGCAAGCTTTAACTGATGTTTCTTCATATGAAAATTCTGGACCATCAACACAATGAATTCATTATTTGTTACAACTGAATCTGAATGATGACCTACGTACAAGTGTGTAAAGAATTATATACATACAGAGCAGTGCACAGCTAGAGTTTCCTGTCAAAAAGTTAAGGCTACTGATCCCCTAACGCATCTTCTTGACAAAACTATTATGCCTTTGATTATGGAGACAAGTTGAAGGAGTTGAGTTGAAGACAAGCCACAAGTGGTACGTTTAAACCTAATATGTGCTGTAAGAACTATAAAGCTAAATACACCGTTCATCACATATACGTAATATCATACACAACCAGAGTCCCAACAACAACGGTGGTTTGATATCCTCAAATTCTAGGATTGAAGCAAAGAGTGAGTGAAGAAGGAATGTACCTTATACAGATTCACTGCACTTCTATATACACATCGTGATCGTGAGCATGGCTCTGTAATTTTCCTGAACACTATGAATATTATTATGTACAGTCTGGAAAAGGATTTTGTTGAAAGGAGTAGTAGTTAGTTATACTAAACGCTGGTAAGAAAGTAAGTTAGTACTCGGCAGTACACCATGTAAGTAAGTACATTTGACTTCCATCATACACCTAGTTAATATAATAATGATTACTACATTCTAGGTTTGCAAATGTGGCCCGCTCATGTCAGACATACGTAATATGCATGGTATTAGTATTATTGGTATGATATGTAAACTTATCTACCTCACTGTCGCCGCCATCAATAATGCCATCTTATTCGGACGGAATCATGACCATTGTGTAGAATTCGTGTAGTTTCTTGCTGATATTATGATGTGTAATGAAGGGGAAATGCAATAACCACCCGTGTTTCTTTCTGCACATACTACTTTCTTGCTCCTTTTCCCCAAGACGCTAATATTCCTTTTTCATCCCTGTTACTCATCATCAGACTAGTCTTGATGAAAGCTGTGAATGAGAACATGTAAAATTGGTGTTGTTTCAGCATCCCCATCCCAAAAGAAACATGGAGTCTGGTGGGTTCTTCTTTGACAGTTCTATCAACCAACCTTCAGAGGTAAAGATATTCCCCCTTTTGACTGTTTTTTTTCAAAATTAGTGTTAAATTATAATGTATATAAGTACAAATAGATTTATTTGGGATGAAAAAAAAATCTGTGGCAGGTGTGATAATTTGCGTTTCTTTAATTTTAATTTGTAATAAAGGCAGTGAAACCTGGGATTGCACGGAAGTGCATGTATCTTAATTACGACACGATTTTGGCAGCTGCTAACAAGAATGCGGATCACTCGATAATGAAATTCCTTCTTGAAGTTGAAACTGATGGACATTCTATTCCGGCAACAGTTTGGGAGCTTGACATTAGGTGGGACAAAAACAGGATTCCGTATAGATTTCCATTTGTAAGCTGCTACCTCACCCTGTTATCATACAAACCTAATAGAGGACCCTGTGAATTCTTCGCGACCACTATGATTTATCAAAAAAGTGGGAAAAGAACCAAGTACATTCGAGGTAAAATTTTGCTGTGAAATCTAACATTTAATTTTACTCACATTTTACCAAGCATATTGTCAAGTAAGTACACGTAAGCTCAAATCAGACCGAATAAAGTTTATTCTATTCTATACGAATGGATTCATACAGAGAACATGGTGAACAGTATTCTTTCCGACTATATGACGACCCCTCAGCTTCAGTGGAGCTGGACAATTAAACATGGCAGATACGGGCTTCAATTAGACAAGGATGAAGTATTGACGATCAACTTTAGTCTCAAAGCAGCTCCACAAAAGTTTACTTCAACGGACGATTGGTTTAAGGAGCAACATCATGGTAGAATCATGCAAAACTTAACAAGACAGAAGGAGGAGTATGAGCGGATACTAGCTTTAAACAATGGTGTAAGACCTCCACAAGAAGCTGCAAGCAGCCCTGGTAGTGAGGGTGCGAATACAAGCCGTAATCCCCCCGAGCAAGTTGAGGTGCCTGTATTAAATGAGACTGCAAACCATTCCGGCTCGGTACGCGAAGGAGGTCATGCTCGAGGTAGCCCCGCACAAGTTGTGGCGTCGGCGTCTATAGTAGTGGAGACTCCAAACAATTCCGGTTCCCAAAGGGCAGGTCATTTTGAAGTTAACCCCGGACAAGTTATGGGATCCATGTCAGGTCACAAGAGACAGCAAGTGCGCGAATGTGAGGGTTACTTTGTTGGGAGTTGCCCACAACGGGCAGAGAATGTTATGCAAGCGGGGTCCGTAATTCTTTAGAACCTGGGAACCTGGTTCCCGGGATTTTTGAACCCAAAAAATCGATTTTCCGGGATTTTTGACAAAATTTTCGAACAATGCAAGTTAATGCTAAAAGACACTACTATTATGTTCCTAAAAACATGAAATAAAAAATATTTAAAAAATTGTAAAATTTATTAACCTCATGTCTGTTGTATTTATATCACGATATTATACCTAATTCATATAGGTTTTGCTAGTTATATAACTTTTATCATTTTTGACGGGTTTAAGGATTTGTGAATAGGCAGGTAGGTACGTGTGTAATTAGTCTTGCTTGTGTGCATAACTCCCATGCACCTATTGATATACACAGGTGTACGTACGTCCGCAACCCGCATAATGTATATATTCTTCTTCAAGAAGCTTTGTTTTCAATGTGTAAGATGGATAATAAGTAAAAGTGCCTTGTAAAGTGGCATTGTTCATTGTTTCACTAATTTAGAAGGTTAGAAAGCACACATTACCTTTGCTACCATTGTAACTATATTAATTAGCAGAACAACTTTCAAATAACTAGAGGCATGTAGGATTTTCGGAATATTAAAAGTTGACATAATTTTTTTTACGTTAGATTTAATTTAAAGTCGGCAGGTTTGCTAATAAAAAGTGAACATGAACTTGACAAGTGCTCTACTCTCCTCTTGCGCAATTCTGCTTTTCTGTTCCACCCTCGGTTTGGCAGGGGAGTTACGATTTTGCTACAATGGTCCTCAACGCATACGATACGATGATTGTCCAGGAGGTTTCATCTCAAACAGGATTTTGAACGCTACATGTCTCTACTATTATAAACCTGATCATGTTCCAAACCTGGCGTAAGAGGAGTTCGATATATTGTTTCCAACAACTCTGCGAAATATTACTAGAACATGGTATTAATTTCTGGTGTTTCTTCTACAGCGCCCTATTCACTGACAATATCTGTGAGGGAACAAGACTTCAAGAGCTCGACAGGGAAGTTCACGAATTCACCGAATTTGATGTAACCTTGTCATTATGCTCATCATCAGTTTAATGAAAGAATGCTAATAATAATTTCAGATGCTTAAAAAGGTGAATTACTTTTTTGTTACCTTGCAGTTCCAATCCATTCAGTTCACGGATATTGATACAGTTGAACCACCCACAACTGGGGCAGACCGTAACTAGATTTGACATTTGAAGGATGTAAAACGACTTGAATGAAAAAAAAAATGAATAATTGATCAGTTTTTATTGTCCACAGCGGGTATCGACAAATGCACCGACGATTGTCTGGCAGAATACGTGGATCCAAAACTCTACAACCCCGTGCGCGTCTTCGTTGATAAGCTACCACTGGATACTAATCAAACCGTAGAGTACCGAAAGGAGTATACTGAACGAATGAAAACTATTTTACTGAGAATCATTAATGAAGAAGAGGTTGAGGTGGCTTCGGAGGAGTTTCTCAAGCTGGATCCTCCAATAGAACCCCAAAAGAAACTGGACATATTCGGAGACTCTGTTCGAAATACGCCAATGTCGAGTCTAATGAAGTTGCTAGCGAAATCCATGAAAATCACTTACAAACGATGCGAACCTTATGTTGAACTTGGATTCTATACCCAGGTTTTTAGAACCATGCAAGAGTTCCGAAAATTGGGGGATAACTATCCCAATATGAATGTCATCTCGTTGCAAAGGATTTTGGATATTTTGGATGTGTGCGAAAAGGAGGTTAACGACGTTTTCCAGCTGAATGGGACACAGTGTGAAGATAAACTTGTGGTAATTTATATTTTCCACACATTATTTTCAATTTTTGTGTGACTTATTAAATGAAATTGACAACAACGCTGTTTTCGTTGCCATCATCAGGTGCAAACAAGGACCAATCTGGAAACTAAAGAGGTAATAAACTACAAGATGTCTCCGACCTCCTTCCGGTGGGGAAGGTATGACCCTATTGTGGAAGCCGCTTGGAATGCTATTGACTTCATCCATGGGTACTGCTTTGAACATTTTGAAACGGATATACTCCACCATAGCCTCTACACAAAGGCAATGATTGACATTTTCATTCAGCCGGAGATTCAAAAGCATTGGTAAGTGATTCGTGTTTGCCAATCGTAAGTCGTGATTGTTATTATTAATCTTGCCGAAACTTGCTTTAATTATTATTTTTGCAGGATGTACCCATTCCCAGTTAGCAAAAGTATGTTCTTATGGGAAATTGGTTATGACACACCTGACATTCAAAATCAATTGAGAAACCTGGATGCTTGCGTGGATGGTGCTTACTTCAACTCTATATTTGAACATCGACTGGAGAGACCATTCACAACTGAGTATGTTATCATGATGCTAATTCCTTTCAGCCCGAAATGAGCATGAAAATAATTTTGAAATTATGTGAATAGGGACATGCTAGTGGATATGAAGTATGAGGATGACCCAAATATACCCCCAAGAGGGTGGACAGAGGGTATTGAAGAATACTGGAGAATGTATCACCAAAAGGGGTTCCGCCATATGGTGGAAGAGTTTGGTTACTGCCTAAAAACTCCCGAGGAATTCGCCGAGAAAGAGACTGCGGTGAAGAGTTTGATGAAATGTTCGAAATAGAATAATGAATTCGTCTAATTAAAATGTAAAACAAATTAATCCCAATAAAAGTATCTGTTGTATTCATTAGGTAGTAGCTTTAATCATATGTATAACATGCGCAATAATATTTTCACTTGAATGCAAAGCAAAGCATAAATAAAGAAACACTATAGATAAATGAGAATGATAGTATAAACCTTACAAACAATGAGTGCGACTATGATGGCTACTATTGTTGAGTATTATATGTCAGTAACAAGGGCATTTTTATGATGATTGATTGCGTACTACTTTTAGTAGTTGGATAACTATAATGCTTAAGTCCAGCACTTACTTCCTTACCTCTTTTAGTAATATAAAATGTTGGAGTTGCACACATAATATACAAATTTAATGAACAACGTGCAAAATGGGGATACCAAGTTGAGCCGAATTGAATACTGAAAACAATTAACTACAATTTATGTTTAGCATTTGGAAGCATAACATATAAGTAAAATTAAAGCAAAAAAATGAATGGGTTTTAGACAGTGATTTGTGTGGGACAATATTGCAATCCGGCAGGGCCACAGCGTAGTTCCACGAGGTACGCATAGACTACCCAAATTTGGTAACAGAGAAGTAAATATCCACCAATTGATGATCCTGTTCTTGCTCCAATTTGGTGATTACTCCAAATATTGAAGACTTGGAAAACCAACGCAAGGATGAGGTAGACGATCCAGAGAATCAGCCAAAGGCGAATTTTTTCCGCAGAGTTCTACACGCATGTGGAAAGCGGATAATCAACGATCTACTAGTGTATTGGTTAAGTATGAATAGGTTAAAATCAAATAAAAATTTTTGTTCCATTACGTAAATGGCACCAAGGAGTAGAAGGCCTCCCATGCAGAGGAGAAGGATGGACATGACAAGCTCTAAGATCAATCCTAGCAAAAAAATTAGCGATAAAAAATCCAGTTAAACACTGTTTGTCATTTAGGAAACAATAATATTACATTTCCTTAATGTTTGTTTGCTTACCTGTGCTGAGACCCACGTCAAACATTCTCGACAGGACAGCCCATGCGTAGCTCACTGCCATCAACTGCAATGCCACACACTTTCATCAGGATGTGGGTTAGCACACATGAATGATATTCATACGTTAACATAATATAATTAATTGGAGTAGCCGGTAGGACCAGAATAAATTTTTACACATAGGATATATTGGTAAGCAACAAGATTATCAAGAGAAATTAAAAAAGTATTTATGCAAATGTAGACGATAGACGATCCACTCGCTCGAATAGACAGGTGTAGTAGGTAGGTATATATATATATTGCTGCGAAACAACATGCAATTTTAAGGTAACAACATACCTGTCAGCAGCAAACATTTCGCGACCTTACAAAATTGTTCAGCGTAAGAAGGGAAGAATATTATATTGAAAGTGTCACACAGATTCACACTCAATTTTTTTGTTTTGCCATAGTACTAATATATTATATATATGATATCAAAATTGGGAATAAGAGATTCATACCACATCAAGTATCGCGAAGACGAAGGTCCCTATGCGAGGACTAATGCAGCAACACGGATTTAGCATGTTTCCTTCCTTCCTTTCAAAAAGATGCTGGGTGTGGTCCGATGAGGATGAGAGTAGTGTTGCACAAAGCCAAGCGTCGGATCTTCAATCCTTCTTTCTCCTTCCTGAACTCTATATATTATGAAGCACCAATTTCACAATTTTAATTCCAAGGCTTTGAGAACAATGCCAATGAAAAATGGTTTAATGCCACTATAAAATCTAATGCTAATAGCGAAAATGTCTTTTATAATTCCCAATAAAACACTAGGACAAATAAATTATACCTTTCAAAAAAATCGGAGTTTCCGGCTAGACGGGATGCAGTTCAATACGTGCTCAATAATATCATGCACTCTGTCGAGGATGAATATTGACAACAGGAGGGAGCGTCGTCGTTGCTTTCGAACTCTTGTCAGAGGAAACTGTGCAGAGGAGACGGCGTGCCTAAGTATGTACACAATAAAGAAACGAATCCGTTCCGTCGTCGTCATACAGTAAAATTGACTAAAAATAGTTTCCCCAATCTCAACTTCCTAATTCCATCCTACACAGTTGATCCCCCCCAACAAAAGTTACTTACTTACGGCTTGGCTGAGCAGCAGCAGTAGTAGTTGCAGTGGTGGTGGCAGTAGTGGCATAAAACACTAAAAAGTGTGGAGAGGACGCTTGGTAAAGAGAAAATTACGTGGATTACTGAGATTTCGTTGTTCCTCTTTCCTTCTTCACTCTTCACGGTTTTACTGCCATAAAATCCGACGCTCTCTCTGGATTTTCAGTGAGAAGAAGGGAAAAAATGCTCCTTGGTGGAGTGGAGAGCAGAAGGAAAATAATAATACCATGAGATGTGTACCCCTGTATTTGTATGTAAGTCAGAGAAGAGATTGCATGCATGTATGTATTGCCATATTACTGATATTACCATGTTAGATGCTTCAAGATGACGATATTTTCTTACACGTACAGAACATCATCACATCACACAGAGAACAGAACATCTTGAGTAACGATAATTTCTTTTTTTTTCTTTTAAAATTATGTACGTACCCACTGGGAGAGGGTGGTCCAGATATATGCATAGTATATATAACTATGAATTTATAAGAATATAAGAAGACAAGAAGAAATCACCATCACCACCACATGTGCGTCCATTCCGTCCAAACCCAGATTTTCTGTTTGTTTGCATACCAAAAAAATAAATGTGTGTTGCGTTAAAGCATCAAATGCATGCTCCTCCTGATCCTCAATGATAATATCGTATGGTGACACTGATCTGTTTTAGGATAACTAGTATTATAATATATACAAGTTAAGTCGTCAAAAGCGTGTGCTGCTGGTGCAAGTGATGAAATGCAATGATTATTCGGTATTCCTCCAAACTCGTATAGCATTGGATTGTAAAAGAAGAAATTTTGTGTATATGGGGTAAAAACATTTTTTCCAGTAATAAAATAATTGTAGGAGTGAATCACCGTCTTATTTGCATATTTATATATGTTTAGATGTGTTGTAGACGTTGTGCTAGACTCTGTTAAAAACCAGTTTTTTCAGAGGATTGCTATGATTATGGGTATTGGAAAAATGCAAATATTATGGGGAGAAGTAATAGGCAAGCACTATATCGCCCCGTGTATCACTCAAAACCCACGCATCTTTGTACTTTTGGGGCTTATGGGACTGGGGACATTTCAATTCAAAAAATGTGATGCAGCAGCCACTGCAATGTGCAATTAGTTTTATTCATAGGCATGACGAAATGCGTAAAAGTATCAGCCTTAACCAAGAAGGCAAGAAAGAAGAGTATAATAATATTATGCCTTTTCTCTATTAGTAAAATGAGACGATACTACTTCTACTACTTTTTCAGGATTTTAAGTTCTACTCGTGCTTTGCGTCAATGACTATTAAAACTCCATACTCCGTACTCCTCTTTTCTAGGTTGAAATACGGAAATATGAATTTGTATTTTTTGTAGCTTAACATAAACTTGACTTTGTAACCCGGCCTCAATGTCGCAATGAATCTAGTTCAGATAATGAATGGTTAAAAGATAGTGGACAGTGAAAAATGATAGACACCCATGATATACTCGTACAAGTTGTGGATATACAAGTTAAAGATTCCATGTGTTTTGCTAGGCTGTGTTGTACCATCATCACATCACCATTTCAATCCACTGCAGTGAAGAAATGAAATTATTCATATTTTATATATCTCTGTTCATTTTCTCAAGATTTTGATTATTTCTCATTTGGAGTGACATCACCACACCACACCAGCAGCGTTTGGCACTAGAATAGGATAATAATTACGACGATGAGTAAGAACAATGGACATTATAATAAAAAACTTGTACGTTTCATATTGCCCCATTAAACAACGTTTCTGCAATTAAGTAATGTTTCATGTTTCTCATTTCCAAAATGAAAAAATTAATGATTTAATCTAATCTGACTGAATGCATTTGCTGAATTCTGAATACGATAAAGATTTATTTTTCAAGTTGCATTATAATTACATTTTTTTAATGATTCCATATCGGACAAAAATGAACATTTTTGATGTCGTAGCTTTTTTTTTTACTTTGTTGAACATTGCACAATAATAATCGTGAGGAACAACAACTTAAAATCTTACTTAATAATATTGTACGTATTTGTAAATTCGTTTCATAAATACACACATTCTCAGAAAATAAATAAATAGCTTAAAATGCATTAAAATTCCTGTTTAAAATGCAAGACTAGATCAGTTATATGATGGGTTCATGTAGTTTCATCAGCGTTTCTAGTAGTAACTCCTTTACCTTGTAGATACCAAATTTTGCTACTCAAAGTATACAATGTGGGATAATTTAGCTATAGATATCAATACAAAATAAATCTACGTAGCTGAAAATCAATTCACAATTCATTAATAAAAACTTTATATGCGGTAATTACTCACAGTCAATAACTATTCTATAAAAAGATTTTTTTTTTGAAAGAGAGAGTATTCCTAATAATATTGAACAACAATATCACTCTTAAAACTACTACTACTATTACTATTTAATTACATATTATCTTTCTTACTTTATCTGTGCGTTCGTAGCTTATTATATCAGATCTGAGTTTCATAAAATTGTACGATAGTATCATATCGTATGTACAATAGTGATTAATATTTTTGTAATGAGCCGAGTCGAGTTGGGGTTGGACTACCCAATACATGATTGCAATTCATCTAAACTCATAATAGTGAATACTGAAAGCAACTGAAATTAAAATACCTTTATATGTGTTTCACAATATTGCCAAGTGAGTCTTGTATTTGTATGTACTGAAAAGCAATTTACAGTAGAATGGTAAATGGTAACCATATTTAAAGAAAATCAGATACTAAATCAGACCTTAACAACAAAATAGACTGCTGCAGAAGACATGAGGTTTTTGCATACTGCCAATTAATTTTTTGTCTACGAAAACTGAATGCTGCCATCAAATGTTTTGGATGTCCATTAAGAAAACGCAATTGTCATCTTTTAACCTTTCTGTGATAACATTAACAAACTCTTCATAAATTGGTGGGAAGGCCATTATGTTTTTCGGTTTCTTGGCCAGCCAAAACCGACTAAACTCAATTAAAAGTACACAGCAAAAATCGTAAAAGTATTCCGACTAGACCCTGAGCTCTCGTAATGAAGTCGACTGCTTTTGATCCTTCGTCAAGGGACAGGATTGTAGAGTGTCTGTTGTAAAAATGAGTTTTCACTTGACCACGACGAAATAACTGGAAGCCTGTCTCTACAATCTGAATCATCAAAATTGCCAACGGGAAGGAATACATGGGATGGTTACTGACACCCAGCACTTGCTTTGCTCTTTCCTGATATGTCCTAGAGAAATACCTAAAACAAAACCATATGGAATGGTAGCACATGTATATATTTAGAATTTTAAGAATAAAAAATTATATGCATACGACACTACTGATAATATAGCGATCGTAATTATCGCAAATCAGACAAGTCAATAATAATACGTACAATATAAAATTTAGTCCGAGCTCTCCAGATGCTCGAAAGTCTGTTGACGGATCATTTCCTTGAAATCCAAGATACTGCCACTGCCTGCTTTTCCTTCCACTAAGTTCCTCCGGCTGCATAATATTTTTCCAGATCTCCAACAGCTTGATTTACATAATGCAGAGAAACATAATAATTTAGTTACTTGTTTATCTGAGATTTCGATCATTTATCCCGCAATCATTATCCTTCAGCAATATATTATGGTTGATAGAGTACCTTCGCTTCATGTGTTTTATTCTCCGAGTCGTACCGTATTGCTCGCGTAGTTTCTAGTTTCACCCGCAAATCTTCATATGAATACATCATTTCCAGGCAATCTGATAATTTAGGTACAAATCTAAAAAAAAGAACGAAGAATGACACAAGCAGTTACTTTAAAAAATGTACCTAAATTTGCATAAACAACGTAGGAGATTTAAACGGTAAACAATTTAATGTCAAAGAAGTACCCTGTGTGACACTTTATGTTAACCCTCTTGGTGTTAGCAATAGCATGAGCAGCCGCACTCACTTCAACCCTCCGCAAGTTTCTCGTGTCAAAATAACCTATTTCCACTTTCAGAGCGAGATTTTTCATCGCTTGGGCAACAACTTCACTACGAGATCTCTTCAGTGAGGCCTCTGCAAGATTTCCAATAGTAAATTTAAAACACATCAACAACAACACCCTTGACGTACCACGCCACCAGACCTTTTTTTAGCATTTTAAAAAATATAGGTAGATCCACAGTCACCACATACCCACTAGCCGAATCCTTCTGGAGCCTGGAAGTTCCCCGTAGATGACCCTTTGAAGCTGGCATAAATGTGTTAAATGGCGAAGGAGCCACTTGCCAAACCGGTAACTGTTCACCTTCACTGTCTTCCATAACCACGGGATGAAGTATAAAATATAAATAAATCTCCAAATCAGGTTGGTAATCCTGTGGAAGGCATATCGGGAGGCGGTTGCTACACTATAAGGCATGATGCTGTTGATGATGATGCTGGCGTCCTTCCCACCAAGTTACTTATTATTAGACTTTCTACTAAAGTTCCTCCTTGAAAACAGTCTCTTAGTTGGAAACTTTATCGCTCCTCCAAGTCCCCCCCTCCCACACGGACTACTCAACTCCTCAAAAAGGCCTCGAAAAATTAACTCCACAATGCTGTTCCAAATCTACGGTCAGCTGCCAACAAAAACAGGAACGAAGACAAACTACTGGAATTAAAAATCCTGTGGATAAAATGAAATAATAGCTACATTTCAAATCCATGTGCGGTCACAAACAATTTCGAGCAGTTTATTCACCCATAACAACAAAAAATAGTAACTACTTTTAAAAAAACGATATAGATAGCCTAAGCATGATATATAGTATAATAAATATTTTTATATTTACACTGTTGTGGTTTGGCTCGTGACTCACGACGACGACGGACGGGCTTTCTCCTCCTGCAGCAGCAGCAGCAGCTTTCCTGCTTCCAACAACATCTGGAGTTTGTCCAACTCTTTCGGTCTTTCCTCCAAATCAATGCAATGCAAAAAAAAAATCCAAGTTCCAACCAAACACAAACTCACACGCAGAATGACATGAATATATACTACTACAACACAACTACGCTAGAAGGGAACACGTACAAAAACAAAAAAAAATGCATTACACGTGTACAAACATCTATATTATATAAGTACATAATATACGAAAATCCCCTTCTACTCCAACTCCCTCCAGATCCATATAATAATATCTTATCATTTCCCTTCTTACCTTCTTCACACCTCAACCACTACTCCAGATTCCACAAGAGAGACTCCTCCAAAACTTCCCTCCCAACTCCAACTCAAAAAACAAACCAAAAATTGCTAACTTATAATAATATATTACCTATATGCTAATCAAGTCCAACAAAACTCATCAATATTGACACACCTGCAATGCAAAGTACATGGATGAAACGAAATGAATTGATATTATTTTAGCCTCAATTTAAACAAACTCTGGCAGCGGCGGTCCCGTTTCCCATGGGCATGTTGAGATTAAAAGTCATCGAGTTTTACTACTACTCAAAACAAGCATTATCCACTGCCTCACATCCATCACGGTAACATATATAGAGAGAAACTATTCACGGCCCCCGTATGACAGCCTTTCCGTCCGCCCCGCAACCCCTCAGATTTATCAACACAACTCTCACCACCCATCCAGGACTAAAAAAAATCCAAACAGGTTGGACTGGTGCATCATCATCATCAGCAACAAAGGAATAATAGCGTAGTCTGCTGGTCGGATGACGACCCGAACGAGCAAACCTACGATAAAGCCGAGGAAAAGGTAGAGGCGCCACCTGACGTCCTCCAAGGAGAACCAGGGGCAGCCTGACTGGGACAATTCAATATTTTAGCCATGCACCCTACCACAGAGCCCGGCTGCTAGCTCACAGTCGTGAGGAGAGAGAGGAACACCACGAACGAGCATTGCATTGCATTCTATCTACCTGTCTAAAACCCACTAGGCTGGTGTGTTTCAGCGTGGAGAGATCATCATCATTCCGTCTTTCATTCCTTTTTTGTTTTGTAGACCAGAGGATTTAGGTAATTTTAATTAGTTAGTAGTAGTTTGATCAGTTTAATTAGTACGTTTTGGTAATGGTGTGGGAGTTGGTGCTTTGTTGATTTGTGTACAAAATTTTAGATTTTTTTTCAACTTTAATTAATTTTGGTTGGGTTAAAAGAATACGACGACGACGACAACAAGTGGTTGGAGGAGTTGAACAAAGTTTTTGCTAGTTTTTTTTTTGAAATATTATGTGATTTTTTCTGTTTTGTTTTTGGTTTTAGGGTTAAATTAGGCCTAGCCATGAAGCAGATTGTGGTGAATCAAACTGTGAAAGTGCCGGATGGCGTTTCAGTGACGGCAAAAAGTCGTCGTGTGATTGTCCGTGGACCTCGAGGAGTCCTCCGTCGTGCATTCCGTCACATGGCCATCGACATCCATGTAGTTGATCCCAAGACTGTTAAAGTAGAGAAGTGGTTTGGGTCCAAGAAGGAAATCGCTGCGGTGAGGACTGTCTGCAGTCATATTGAAAATATGATTAAGGGTGTCACTAAGGTAAATGTTAGCACCTTGCTTGTCAAGAATATATTTAAGAAAAAAAATAGAACTTTGTGTGCTGTTGATTGTTGGAGAGGGTAATGGGTGAGGAGGAATAATGGACGGGTGACGGGTGTTAAAAAAACATTATTGTGATTTTTTTTATATTTAATAATAGGGATTCCAATACAAGATGAGGAGTGTGTATGCTCACTTTCCCATTAATTGTGTGACGATTGACAAGAACAGCGTTGTCGAGGTAAGAATTCCTTTGCGGCATTTACATTTTTGCAATTTTATATACAGGTTTATTTAAGTGTAGACAATGGACTGTGACGATTATGATGATTTTGTTGTAATTCCAGGTCAGAAATTTCCTTGGGGAGAAGTATATTCGTCAAGTCCGCATGTCCAAGGGTGTGACTGTGACTAACAGCACTAAGCAAAAGGACGAATTAATTATTGAAGGAAATTCAATTGAGGCAGTTTCAAGATCTGGTATGATCCTCAAGAAGATATTCATAAAAATGGATTATATTTTTTAGTGTGTGTATAATAGTCTTTTAGAACATTAGGTTTATGTTTTATTTATTTTTTTACCTGCAGCTGCTCTCATCCAGCAAAGTACCACTGTGAAAAACAAGGATATCCGAAAGTTCTTGGACGGCTTATACGTCTCGGAAAAGACTACAGTTGTTGCTGAAGCCGAATAAAAAATGCTTTTGTATTTTAAAAATTTTGAAACCGAGAGACCAACAACTTTTTTTGTCGGAATAAATTAGCAACTGCCCAAGTTTGATATCAACACACGAGTTTTCATTTTTATTGATTTAACATGACACGAAATATATATAACATTTTTAATAACTTCAGCTTTTTCATACAACAATTAATCATGAGTGGGATGTCGCCCATCTAAA